>PVIA01012757.1:0-36009 GCA_004024845.1 Tonatia bakeri
CATGTGCCCTGACTGGGAATCGAACCTGCGATGCTTTGGTTCACAGCCCTCGCTCAATCCACTGAACTATGCCAGCCAGGGCTCTGAAGTCATCTTTTTTTTATATATATCTACATCTGACTAGTCTTTTATTTAACTTTGATATCTTTAAATATATGTATACAAATATAATATGTATTTATGTTATATGTAAATATGATTTTACATATAAAATTTGATGCACAAAATACTAATATATATATTAGTTATAAAGTAGGAAATTAAAATGAGTATTTATGAACCCACTACCCAACCCAAGGACTAGAAAGTTACCAATAACTTGTGTCTACGTGGTCCCCATCCTACCATCCCCCTGACTTCTCTCCCTAGAATGACTACTTCCCCAATTTTTAAAATTATTCCATTGTGGTTTTTTTAATCCTCACCCAAAGAGGTGAGAATTAAAAAGAGTGAGGATTAAACATATTTTTTTCATTGCTTTTAGAGAGAGGGGCAGGGGGAGAGAAACATCAATTGGTTGCCTCCCAGATGTGCCCACATCGGCGATTGTACATGAAAACTAGGTATGTGCCCTGATCAGGAATCGAACCTGCAACCTTTTGGTTATGGAGCAATGCTTCAACTGAGCCATCTCAGCCAGGGCAAAATTATTCCATTGTTTTTATTTTATTTTAAAAAATGTTTTATTGTATTTTTCCTCCATTGTTTTAAAATATAGTTTTCTCACAAATGAATATAAGCTTAAACAATAAATTTGTTGTTTAGTCTTGCTTATTTTCAATATAATAAAAGTTATATTGTATCACATTATATAATATGTTATATAATATTATAGTAGCCCTTGGTACATGTTTGTTTTCTCACTCAATATAACATTGCCAAGATATATCCATATTGTGGCAGGTAACTGGAATTCATACACTTTCACTGGAATATAATGTGCCACTGTGTGAATATATCATAATTTATCTATTCTGTTGATAGGTTTATGCTTTTTTTGCTATTGTAAACATTGTTGCTATGAATATTATTTTATTTGTCTCCTGTACATGTGTGAGTTTTTCTACAGTATATATCTAGAAGTGAGACTTTTAGGTTGTGGAATATAAGAATAAACACCTTGCCCTGGCTGGTGTGGCTCAGTGGATTGAGCACTAGCCTGTGAGCCTAAAGGCTGCCAGTTTGATCCCTAGTCAGGACATGTGACTGGGTCACTGGCCTGGTCCCCAGTTGGGGGCTTAGGAGTAGCAACCAATCAATATATCCCTCCCTCTCTTTCTCCCTCCCTTCCTCCTTCTAAGAAATAAATAAACAAAACCTTCTTAAAAATTAAAAAAAGAATAAGCATCTTTTTATAAGATTGTTTATGATTGTTTAACTACTATGCTGTACACCTGAAACTAATACAAAATCATATTGAATGAAAAAAAATTACCTTTAAGTCCTGGCTTGTGTGGTTCAGTGGGTTGAGTTCTGGCCTATGAACCAAAAGGTTGCTGGTTCAATGCCCAGTCAGGGCACATGCCTGGGTTGTGGGCTGGGTCCCTGATTGAGGGTGTGTGAGATGCAATGGATTGAAGTTTCTTTCACACATCCATGTTTCTCTCCCTCTTTTTCTCCCTCCCTTCCCCTCTCTTTAGAAATGAATAAATAAAATCTTCAAAAGAGAAAAAAGAAAAAAATCACCTTTGAGAAGAATACCAAACTGTGTTTTTCAATGTACACTCCTACCCGCAATATTTGAGTTCCCATTGATTTACACTCCCCAACACTTGTATTTTTAGACTTCCTAATTTTTGCCAACCCCAAAGACGTATAATGGGATCTCATTTGGTTTTATTTGACATATCGCTAATTACTAATGCAGTTGAGCATCTTTTCAAATGCTTATTAGGCTTTTGAATTTTCTCTTCTGGGAATGCCTGATTATTTGTGTTATTTGAGCTTTTCTTACTGATTTGTAGGAGTTCTTTATATATTCTGGATACCAGTCTTTTGTCAGTTCTATGTACTGCAAATATTGTCTTCATTGTGAGATATTTGTGACCTGTCCTTTGTCTTTTTTCATGATGTACAGCTGCTCCCCGACTTACAACGGGGTTACATCCCAGTAAACCCATCGTAAGTTGAAGACATCTGTTACGTCGAAAATGCCCTTAATACACCTGCCCTACTGAACATCATTGCTTAGCCTCGCCTAGTTTTAAACGTGCTCAGAACACTTATATTAGCCTACAGTTGGACAAATATCTTGAGTTTCATCTCAAGAATAATTGCCTTCCTCTTTTCACCAGAAGCAAGAGACACAGGTGGGCATTTTGTACATGTGATGGCGTGTGAAAACACACAACACAATATCCAAAAACACGGGCAACACAGCAAGTACACTGTAGAGTACTGGTGGTTTCCCCTCGTGATCGCGGACTGCCTGGGAGTTGCGGCCCACCGTGCTGCCGCCCGGCATCATGAGAAAGTGTCACACTGCATATTGCTAGCCACGGAAGAGATCATAACTCAAAGTACAGTTTCTACTGAATGCATATCACTTTCACATTGTCGTAAAGCTGAAAAATCAAAAGTTGAACCATTGTCAGTTGGGGACCATCTGTATTTTGATTATCAGAAGTTCCTAATTTTAACAATTTTATTTATTTATTTTTTAGAGAGAGGGAAAGGGAGGGAGAAAGAGAGGGAAACATCAACGTGAGAGAGAAACCTTGATCAGCTGCCTCTTGCAACACTGATTCTGTGACCAAGAATCGAACCAGCAACCCTTCGCTGGCAACGTGATGCCCAACCAACGGAGCCACACCAGTCAGGGCTGGAGGTTCTTAATTCTAATATAGACATACTTACCAACTCTTCCGTTTGTGGTAGTGCTATTTATTTCTTGTGTAAAAGAATCACTCTCTCAGTGGATTGAGCGCGGGCTGCGAACCAAAGCATCGCAGGTTCGATTCCCAGTCAGGGCAATGCCTGGGTTGCAGGCCACGGCCCCCAGCAATCGCACATTGAGGTTTCTCTCTCTCTCTTTCTCCCTCCCTTCCCTCACTAAATAAATAAATAATTAAAATCTTAAAAAAAAAAGAATCACTCTCCACCCTCCTAGTCAGAAAAATATTTTCTTATATATTCTTTTAAATCAAAAGATTTAAAATTTTTGGTCTTTATACTTAAGTCCTAAGTCTATCTTGAATTGATTTTTGTGCATGGTGTGTTATAAGGATCTATTTTTCATTTCAGTTTTTTTTATTTTCTTTTTTTTTTTCATTTTTAATAGGGAAAATCTGTTTTCCCAGCCTCATTTATTGAAGTCCTTCCTTTCTGCCTGATCTGACTTGCTAGTTCTTTTGTACCAAAGTTCCTTATATACATGGATCTTTTTCTGTCAGCTTTTAAAAACCTGCACCAATAACATATTTTCTTAAATCCTATAGATTTAAAATAAATCTAGTTATCTCCTGGAGCAAACACCACCTTGCCAGTATACTCTTCTTCAAGAGTATTTTGCCTCTTCTTGGCCATTGCTCTTCTTGAGAATCAACTTGTCAAGTTCAATAGATTTTTTTTTAATGGGGGTGGGGTGGAACACACACACACATACACACACAATCAAGTGCGTTTGTTTGTTTTTTTAGATTGTATTTATTTATTTTTTTTTTTAGGGAAGCGGGGAGAGAGAGAAACATCAATGTGCGGTTGCTGGGGGCCATGGCCTGCAACCCAGGCATGTGCCCTGACTGGGAATCGAACCTGCGATGCTTTGGTTCGCAGCCCGCGCTCAATCCACTAAGCTACGCCAGCCAGGGCAAGTTCAATAGGATTTTGGTTGGAGTTGCATTGAATTCAAAGTCCAACTCAAGACAAATTGACATCTTTTTGATAGTGAAACTTCCTATCATGGATTTGGGATGTCTCTTCATTCATATAGGTCTTTAATGTCTTTCAAGGAAGTTTATAATTCTCTGCATACAGATAATGCACAGCTCCATTTTATTTCTTCCTAGGTACTTTATTGCTTTCCTGTTGGGGTAAATGTTATTTTGTAAGATTCCATTTCAAATTGTTCCTGCAGGTTTACAGAAGTGCAGTTGATTTACAAGACTGATTTTAGAGCCAACCACCTTGATGAGCTCTCTCTTCTGTGTAATAATTTATAGCAGGGGTGTCCAACCCATGGACCGCAGGCCACATGCAGCCTAACACAGAATCATAAATTAAAACATTATGAGATTTTTTTTGTGATTACATATTGCAATGTATTTAAGGTGTGGCCCAAGACAACTCTTCTTCAGTGTGGCTCAGAGATGCCAAAGGTTGGATACCCCTGCTCTATTAGACTTTTTGAATTACAGTCATATTATCTGCAAATGCTGGCAGTTTCCTTTTTCCTTTCCAATATCATGGCTTTAATTTATTTTTCTTGTGCTGCCTAGCATCTTTAGTACAATGTGAATGCCAGCAGTGATAGCTGGCATCTTTCTTTTGGTTCTGACTTTAAAGGAAACACTTCTATTGTTTTCCCAATAACAGTGGTATTTGTTATAGTTTTTTAAAATAACTTCTATCAAGTTAAGGAAGACCCCTTTTATTCCTAGTTTGCTAAGAGTTTTGATTGAAGTATATGCTTTTTTAAATGCATTTTTACTGTGAAATACAACACATAAAGATATGTGCAACAAGACATAAACATAAACTATGGAATACTGCTCGGACTGGTGTGACTCAGTGGATCTGGTATCATCTCATAAACTGAAAGGTCCCCGGTGGAAGGCATGTGACAGGCAACCACACACTGCTGTTTCTCTCCCTCTCTTTCTCCCTTCCCCTCTGTCTAGAAATAAATAAATAAAATCTTTTAATCTGTGAACATGGTAATATCTCTCCTTTTATGTTAGGCCTCCCGTGTCTCACAGTAAATTATAATTGGTATATACAGGTCTTACACATATTTTGTTAAATTTATATTTTAGTATTTGTAGTATTTAGTATTTTAGTAGTATTTTTCATACTACTACAAGTAGTAACTTAATTTTTTAAAATTTATTGATTTGAGAGACAGCGATTTGTTGTTTCATGTATTTATGCATTCATTGGTTGATTCTTGTACTCATTTGTGCCCTGACCAGGGAGTCAAAACTGCAGCCTTGGCCCTGGCTGGTGTGGCCCAGTGGATTGAGCGCGAGCCTGTGGGTTGAAAGGTCACCGGTTTGATTCTCAGTCAGGACACATGCCTGGGTTGCAGGCTGGTTTGGGGGCATGTGAGAGGCAATCCATGGATGTTTCTCTCCCTGTCCTTACTCTCTACAAATAAGCAAATGAAATCTTTTTTAAAAAGAAAGGAAGAAAATGCAACTTTGGCATATTGGGACAATGCTCTAACAAACTGAACCTATGTAATCTTAATTAGGGGCATATAGGTGCAATGCCAAGGCTGCAATAAGTAACTTTTAAAATTATTCATCATGTAATTATTTGTTGTTCATATATAGATATATAATTGATTTTGTGTTTTTGTCAACCATCCTTGTTAAAGTCACTCTAATTATTTGTAGATTCTTTTGTCTTTCCTACATTTGCTATCACATTCTCACACTTTTTGTAGATGGTAACAGCTTTGTTTCCTTTTTTATGTAATTCTTTAATTGCTCCCCCCTTGTCTAACTGCTGTGGCTTGTATCCCCATTACAAGACTGAATAGAATTGGTGATGCCAGGCATTCCTTTATCAGATTAACAAATTCTCTTTTAGTTTTCTAAAAGATTTTTTAAATCGCAAATGGATGTTGATTTCAGCATGTGCTTTTCCTTTATTTATTGATTTGACTGTATGATTCATTCCTTTAATCTATTAATATGATGAATAAAGTGATGTATTTTCTAATATCAAATCTCCCCTTAAATTCCTGGCATAAATTCAAGTTAGCCTTGGATTTTGATATTTTTTTTTTGCACATTGCTGGCTTCAGTTTGCTAATGTTTTATTGACTATCTTCGTATCTTTGTTAATAAGTGAGACTGGCCTGTAATTTTCCTTTTTAATATTGCCCTTTTATGGTTGGGTTATCAAAGTAATTCCGGCCCCACAGAATGAGTTGAGGGGTGTCTTTTCCTATTTTCTGGAAAAGTTCACATAAGATTAAAAGTATCTGAAAGTTTGTTGCAACTTGCTTGTATGATGTCATTCTTAATGCTTTCTCTTTCTTTCACACTCACATCTAATCCATTTGCAAAATTCTGTCCACTCTAGCTTTTTTTAAAAAAGATTTTATTTTTTAGAGAGAGGGGAAGGGAGGGAAAGAAACATTGATCAGTGGCCTCTCATGTGCCCCCTACTGGGAACCAGGCCCACAAACATTCCCAGACATGTGCCCTGACTGGGAATTGAACCAGAGACCTTTCAGTTCGCAGGTTGGAACTCAATCCACAGAGCCACACCAGCCAAGGTTGTTCATTTTAGCTCTAAATTACATATAGAACACAACTTTCTCACCTCCACAATGATCACTTTTGTCTAAGCCACAACCATCTCTTGCCTGGATACAGTAGCCTCCTAATTGGACTTGTTGCTTCTGTTCATACATCCATCCTGACATTTTAAACACAACCACCAGCTATCTGCCTGAAACCAGAGGCTCCTTCTGCATTTAGAGTCTAGCGCTGGGCAACAATAAAGTTTTATTGAAACAAAGCAGAAAAAAAGTACCCGTCAGTCTTTCCTCAACAGCCAATCAGAGAGTAGAGTGCTTAAGTCGCTCACAGGAGTTTCAGGGGCTGGAAGGCGGGAGCGGGGACACGCCCCGCCTCAAAACCTTCTAGTAAGAGCGGAAGTGCAGCCGGAAGCCAACCATAGAGTTTGGCGGCCAGAGAGACCCTGCGGGGAGGTGGCAGGAAAGACTAGAAACAGCTGCCGGAGGTGACGGAGCGGCGGCCCCGCCTGGGTCTCTGGAAAACGAAGCTTGCAGGTAGCGGCCCTCAGAGTCTAATCCAGGGTACGACGCAACAGTCTGCGGGAGCCCCCGGTCTCTGGGCGGCCTCTTTAAGGGAGGAGGCGGAGCCACGGGGAAGGATCGTGAGGGTGAGGTCACATGGTTGGGGGCACTTGCCGGGCACCAGTGGAGATTTGAAGAAGCGTAGTCGTTGGGGCAGACACCATGTGACACCCCTCCCCCTACTGCATCCTGTGTCTTGGGGTTCACTGGGGTGCACGTGGTGGGGCTTGGGATCAGGCCCAGGGAAGGGGGGAACTGGGCGTGGCAGAACCAGAGTCTCAGCCAGGCATCTTTTGGATAACCAGATCCGAGTTTTTAGACCGCTCCATCGCTGATTCCGCGTTGCAGAAGTCACTGTGCCTCTGCAGTCAGCCTTAGCCCTTGTGCTTCTCATCCTCCCAGTGTCCAGGGACCTCCACCTTCACGTCCTCTTTCCTTGCAGCTCCAGGCATCCTGAGCCCAGGTCCCCCCAGCTCAGTGCAGCCATGAGTGCCGAGGTGAAGGTGACAGGGCAGAACCAAGAGCAATTTCTGCTCCTGGCCAAGTCGGCCAAGGGGGCAGCGCTGGCCACACTCATCCACCAGGTGCTGGAGGCCCCTGGTGTCTACGTGTTTGGGGAACTGCTGGATATGCCTAATGTTAGAGAGGTGGGTTCCTGGCCTGGATAGCCCACAGGGAAGCTTGGGGCTAACGTTTGAATTGAGAATGGGTGGGCAGGGCTTATTTTGCAACCCATAACCATTCAGTTGAACAAGAATAGGATGATGATTAACTGGCACCTGGCAAGAGTAAGTATATAAGTAAGCCTCTTAGTTTCCCTTAGAGGGTGAATGATCTGTAAAACTCAGTATTTTTCATTTTTAAGCAAAAGAACAATGTGATTTAGAATAGGAGACCTGATTCCAGCCCATCTCTATCACTGTAATAATAACTCTTAATAATCATATCACCTTGATCAGGTCACTTTTATTTTAGGTTCTCAATTTTCTTTTATGAAAATGGAGCTAATTTTGCTCCTCGCCATTACTATAGAAATCAGGTGAGATGGGGAAGTGTAAAGTCTAGTACAAATGGAAGGAATGAACGTGAAATTGGCATGCCCTGTTTTCCCCCCTTTGCACTAATATGCTAATTGACTTCAGTTAGATCATTTAGAAGGTGCTAGGAACACAGCAGAGAAAGCCGTTCCCACAAAAGTGGTAGAGTTAAGAGTTTACAGCCCAGAGTGGATAGGTTGCCGAGATGTGTGACACCAGCCCACATCTTGAGAACTGGGATGGTGGTATGTGGGCAAGCTGTGAGTTTAGTTATTGAGGGCCAGTGATCGAGTCAGTGGATTTAGTCTTTTAGGATTACTCTGTGGTGTGGAGAAAACTGGCTGACTTCTTTCCCTGCTTTCCTCTGCAGTGGAACCAGAGAGAGTCAATCAAGATGAAAAAAAAAAAGTATTTATTGGGTGCCTATTTGGCACTCTGCTAGTTGTCTGGGAATGCTAGAAAAGTGAAAGACAACTGTGTTTACCCTTCTGAAGTTTACATTTCAGTTACAGAAATCAGATGATGGCTATACACGTACAGATCATTTATTTAGCAAGTATTTATTGAGGGAGACACCTACATGCGTAGTTCTACTTGACCTAAGAAGGAGACGAGAGACTGGGTCTGTAATCTTACTGAAAAGAAAGATAATTCTTAGGTAACAATCTTAAGCAGGGTTTGATTGAGGAAGTGCCAGAAAGACTGATCAGTGATAGGAGGAGAGGAGAGGGGCAGGGGCTTTGGCCTGTGTGATGAAAGCCCCCTGGGTGAGGCAGATCAGAAGCAGAGGCCACAGATTCCAGGGGAGGGGCTGCCTAGGCCATGTAGCTGTCAGAGATGAGTGAGACTGAAGCAGGGATCTGTTTAATTGGGGGATATAGCAGACTGCCTAAAGACGATCAAATTTACAAATATTAAACACACTCCAAATTTACAAATAAATACATTTGCAGTGTCTGATGTGTGTGTGTGTTAGATACTGAACACTCTGAAGGTTTCAGCCCTGAATTTAGGGTAGGGATTGGAGGCTTATGGAGGAAGAGGGCATTGTGATGGGGGGAGGCCTGGAGGTGGAGATGAGGGCTTCCTGTGGGGAGAGCCATCAGAAAGGCTCTAGTGAGCTGTGAGTGTTAATGGAGGGGAAAGATGGGGCCAGAACATGGGGTTCCAAACAAGGTAAGGCTGGGAGGAGGGTGCATAGAGGTCCTTCCTGTCATCTCTTCCCTCATATTCTTGTAGCTGGCTGAGAGTGACTTCGCTTCCACGTTCCGCCTGCTCACGGTGTTTGCTTATGGAACATATGCTGACTACTTAGGTAGGCAAAGGGGCTGGAGTTCTGGAGTAGTGAAGGTGGGAGAAGGGTGATTTCTGGAGGGACTCGGAGGGAATTCTTGGGATATCCTACTTAGATCCTTTAGGTATACAGGATCAGAATCAAAACCTGGATTTGCATGGAAAACTTAAAAAAAAAAAATTGAAAGGACAGAGGCTAGGCCTTCCCACAAAAGGGAAATTGGGATCTGCACTTCTGTCCTTTTTTTCCAGCTGAAGCCCGGAATCTTCCCCCACTCACAGAGGCTCAGAAGAATAAGCTTCGGCACCTCTCTGTCGTTACCCTAGCTGCCAAAGTCAAAGTGAGTGACAGTCCCCCCAGCCCTAAGCCAAAGAGTATCCTTTTGCTTGTCCTTTCATAAGGGCCCGTCTGAAGGGAATTTGTACTGAGACAGCCTTTGAAACACTGTTGCTTCTTCCCGCCTTCCTCCCAGCATCCCTCTGAGATCTACATCTGAACTCCATTACCTGTAGCCTTTTAGTTTTCTGTTTTGCTTTTATTTTTCAGTCAACTTAAGTTCTAAATGAAACATGTTTTATGTTTGGGGTCAAAATAGCAACTAGGATGGCATTCACTGTGTTATACAAGGTTCACCCTCCTCACTGTAGAAGGTCCCGATGCAAACAGCCTCTGTGCTTGGAACTGCAGACTAGGCTCTCTTCTGGCGAAGTGCTAGGCTTCGGTTTGCTGGAATAAGAACTATACAACCCAGAAGTATTTCTGCATTGGCCATTAGGTTTGTTTTTTGTTAAACATCCCCGTCCTGTCATTTGCACTCTCCCAGTCGTTCCTAGACTTTCCCACCATTAATTCTGAGTTTATTTAAATCAGGCTGTCTATTTCTGACAAACCTCTTTGGAAGGTGAACAGTAACTCCAGACTTCTCCCGTACCTTGTACTCCTATTATGTCAGGCTGGTCTTAACCAAGGTCTGTGTGCTTCCCTGAGCTGTGGCCAGAGGCAGATGCCACTTTCTTCCTCTGTGATGTTGGAGCTAAGGGTAGTGGGAGAGCATAAGTCTATTATTTTGTGCAAGATTGTCCTTTTCATGCTGTTATTTTTTTAGGCAGCAATACTTGTATTTATTTCACTTTACAGAGGAAATGATTTAGGAATAGGAGTGGAAGGGAGGCAGATGAGCCTAGGCGGGGAGGAGGAGGGAAGAAGAACCTTGGAAGCCCTTCTCTATGGCAGAACCTCACAAACCCCAGCCTGACCTCCCGGGCCCCAGTGTATCCCATATGCAGTGTTGCTGGAGGCCCTTGCCCTGCGAAATGTGCGGCAGCTGGAAGACCTTGTCATTGAGGCCGTGTATGCCGACGTGCTTCGTGGCTCCCTGGACCAGCGCAATCAGCGGTTGGAGGTTGACTACAGCATTGGGCGGGACATCCAGCGGCAGGACCTCAGTGCCATCGCCCGAACCCTGCAGGAGTGGTGAGACCTGTGTCCTGGCACTGTCCCTTCTCACTCCAAGAAAGGGAGAGATGCTTTGGATGGGCTACAGAAGTGAGATCCAAGAGGATGAAGGGAATTGAGCTTGTTCCTCTAAAGGCTTCTGAGGGAAAACAGGAGTGGAGGGGTTTGGGAGTCAAGAGAGAGGAGATGGTGTCCTTGATGTAGTAATTGGGGGAGGGAATGGCAAGGGGTGCTCTTGAGAGGATCCTCACTGGGAAGTTGGTTACCTGTCTTAGGCTGGATTCAACCCCGTGGTCTATAACTGTCCACAGGCCCTGGGCCTCCTCCACTTCTGCTTTTCTCTCAGCGTCCTTGTTTAACTTTAGTTAATTAATACACTTTTTTTCCCTCCTTAGCACCCCCTATCCCGTTTTAGCTTTGGTTCCTACTTCCACCTTGCACATCGCTCCCATCACTGCCTATACCTCTCCTATCTTATCAAGTGTCTTTCCAGCTCCTGGGAATCTTGTTGCAGGTGGTTTTGCAGACGCCCTGGTGAAAGTTCCTAACTCAGACAAGGGTTTGCATATCAGGATCTAGGGTTCTTTGTGAGTCTATTTTTAGTGAGTCTGATTACAGCTCTCTTCTGCTGACACTTCTCTCTCCCAATTCCCGCAGGTGTGTGGGCTGTGAGGTAGTGCTGTCAGGCATTGAGGAGCAGGTGAGCCGTGCCAACCAGCACAAGGAGCAGCAGCTGGGCCTGAAGCAGCAGATTGAGAGTGAGGTGAGCTGGCGGGGGAGCAAGACAGACCCAAGTTCCCCCAGTCTGAGTCAGTTTTCTAGTGCAGAGGGGTTTGGACAGCGGCTGTAGCAGAAAGACAGGTGGACAGGAACCTTCTCTGTTATTTCACACTCCTTTCATCCTGATAGGTTGCCAACCTTAAAAAAACCATTAAAGTTACCACAGCAGCAGCAGCTGCAGCCACAACTCAGGACCCTGAGCAACACCTGACTGAACTGCGGGAACCAGCTGCTGGCACCAACCAGCGCCAGCCCAGCAAGAAAACCTCAAAGGGCAAGGGGTGAGCAGATGTGGCAGGAATTGCTTGCTTCTGGGGTGCCTGCTTTTCCTTTTTCCCTAGCTGCCCTCATTCCCTTTAGTTATTTGCAGGGGGGCAGGGAAATGGGGGGAGCCTTTGGGGGTTAGGGGATTCCTTGCAGCTTCTCTCTCTCTTTCCCCCTTGCCAGGCTCCGAGGGAGCGCCAAGATTTGGTCCAAGTCGAACTAGAGGGACTGTCATTTTTTCCCCTGGAGATAGGGGGTCCTAGCTGCCTGCCTGACCCTTAGGAGTCCTCAAAGAGCCTTCCTGTGCCCCTGGCCAGCTGATAATCTTAGGTTCATGACCTTTCACCTCTCTTCTCTCCCCTGCCCCCAAGCATAGGTCACACACACCTTCCTTAGGGGGGAGGCAAGTGTAAGTCATGTTTTTGTTGGTCCTTTTTGTTTTCCGTGACTTTCTTATGTGTCCCATTGTCCCCTCACCCTTCCTGCCGTGCTCTCCCTCCTGTATTTTTACAAGCCAGCGTCTGTCCGTGTTTCTTCTGTGTCATTGAATAGGTGGGGCTGCTGTGTTTCCAGTATAACCCATGTGGTCCTTATCTTACCACCCACCCTGCATGACTCCCTACCCCCCGCCCACATGGGCAGCATCTGCAGAGCCATAGGGCTTCCACCTTCGTTCCCACCCCGAGAGTCCTTGGAGCCAGTCTGCCATTCTAGGAGTCACTGGACACTTTCATCCTAGAATTCGGTCACACTACAGCCCTGTCCTTCCCTCTCACCTCTCCTTGGGTCCTGGGAATGCTGCTGCCTCAGTGACCCCAGAGCCTTAGAAGGGCAGCTGTTTCTTGAGATGTCAAGAGATGATTCGTTCTTGGCTCTGGCTATCTTGGAAAGCCTGATGGCAATCCTGGAAGGATTTATACTTCCTTTTGTGAGTTTTGTGGGGAAGGGAAGGGGATATAGATTGTATTAAAAAAAGCATATATGCATATATCTATATATAACATAATACAGAAATAAATCTATGAGAAATCTATATACAAACATACCCTGAACTGGGTATCTTCTGTCTTTTTCTTTAGATTTTTTTTTATCCTCACCTGAGGATATTTTTATTGATGTGAGAGGGAGATTAAAACATCAGTATGAAAGAGAAACATTGATCAGTTGCCTCCCGTATGTGCCCCGACAGGGGATCGAACACAATCAGCCTTTTGGTATACGGGGTGACACGCCAACCAGCTGGGCCACCTGGCCAGGGCTCGTTTGTCCTTGACATTTGTGGATGGGAAGAAGGTTCATTCCGGTCCGCTCTGAAGTGAAGTGCTAGAAAATGAAGAGAACCAGGTACTAGTGCTGAGTCTTGGGCTACGTGACTTTGAACAGACTGCTGCTCAGTAGCTCAGCGTTTATTCAGAAGCAGCAGGCACTTCGTGAGTGCCGACGTGTGACAGGCACCGGAGACGCAAAGTGAGGAGCACTGCCCCTGCCCCCAGCAGCCGCGTTCAGCCCACTTCCCTCTGCCTTATAGAATTATACGGGGAAGAGCTGATGGGAAACTTCAGTTTTTGCGTCAGAACCCCACAGAACTCTCACATCACAGTGCGAAGCGGCAGTTAGACCCTTGCCCTCCATCCGAGGCAGAGCTTCCCTAGCACTGTGCTGAGAGGATTGGCCTTGGCCTAGTGAACTGCTGTGTACTCCTGGAACTGGGAAGCTGTAGTGTAAGGGACGGTTGGCACCCCCACAACACACACATTTGCATGTGAGGCAGTTGCCTCCTGAAGGTTTCGGAGTTGACTCAGCTGCTCTCCAGAACTTGTGCTGTTCTCTACTAGAGGAGGTTTTGGACAGACCACTCTTTACTGGTCCTCAGGTGTCAGTCATAGAACTAGAGAGTGGGGACCGGATCCTGACTCTGATTAAAGTGTCTGGGTAAGCTTACTGTCTTGAGGAGGCAATGGAGACAATAGAACCGGTCCACTGAGGCCTATTTCAGGAGCCACCACACCTGACTTCCCATTTGAGCTTTTCCCTAGACAAGCAAGTTGAGCTTGTATCTTGGTTCTCAGTCTCTACCTCTGGAGGAAGAAAGGGTTTTCTTCCTCCAACACTCTCTGATGCAGCAGTCCCCAAACTTTTTGGCACCAGGGAATAGTTTTGTGGAAGACAACTTTTCCACAAATGAGGGGTGCTGGGGGTAGGGTGGGCTTGGGCGGCAGGTGGAGCTCAGGCAGTAATTAGAGCAGTGTCCATGGGTGGGGAGGAGGGAGGTTGGGGGCCTCTACTCTGATGTGTAGGAATTGCTCATTCCTTGTGCTTTAAACCTATCTCCCCTCCCTTGCCCATGCCAGTTTTTCTCTTGAACTTAGTATCTTGTTTTCCTGCAAGCTGGTTCCAGCTAATGGCTCCATAACTTCCTGACCTCTCTAGTTCCATCCATCACTGGATGGCTCTAAAGTCTAGTGCAGGCTGGGCTGGTACTGCTTGGCCTAATGCCCAAAGATGGAGGAGGACCACTGACATCCCCAAGGACATGCGAATGTAATTTCTTCTTGACTTGCAGAGATAGGCTCTTGACCCACACATGGAGAAGAGGAAACCGAGTATTTGTAGGCTCAGTTTTTGAGCATGAAATTTGGCTCAGGATTTAGGGATTCCATGTACAACTAAGCCCAGGGTACCAGGAAAATCTTCCCAACCAAGAATCTTACCAGTGCTTGAAGCACGCTGTCACAGGCTGACCCCTGCTGTACAGCAAACTTAGATGGCTGGAGGGCTGGACCACTGCGGTAAGGAGGAGGAGGAAGATAACTTGCTTTCATGAGGATTCAGAGTTCGTGCACATGAAACAGATGCCACTAAAAAGATAAGCCAAAGTCTCTGAAGCTAAAAATCTGCCTTTGGACTGCTGCATATTGTTATGCACAGGAACAGGGACAATGTCTACAGTCAGTATTTCTTGAAATCTTGCTAAAGAGAGGAAATCCTCCACTTAGGCAAGTATAGGCAGTGTATTATCTGTTGCTGTGTACAAATTATCCTAAAACTTAGTGGATTAAAATAGTATGCATTTATTAATTCACTTTCTGTGTTTTGGGGCTGGGCACAACTGAGCTGAGTTTTCTTTAGGGTCTCTCCCAAGGCTACAATCAATGTTAGGGCCATATTATTTCAAGGTTCCAATGGGAAAGGCTTGTTTCCAAGCACACTCAAAGATACTCAGCAGAATTCACTACCTTATGGACTGAGGACCTCATTTCAAGCTTATTTGGGTAGAGGCCGACCAGGTGGCCCTCTCCTTCAGAGCAAGAGACCACATCAGCAAGGTGAACTGACAATCTCAGTCTTTTGTAACCTAACCACAGAAGAGACATCCTATCACTTATCACTCACTAGGTCCAGCCTAGCGACCATCAGAAGGCAAGGATCATTGGAAGCCATATCAGGAGGTTCCTACCACAGGCGGTGGGCCACCAGCATTAGATCATAAGGGGGCTTTTGAAAATGCGTATTCCTGAGCCTCACTCTCACCCCGTTCCTTCTGAATTAGAATCTCCAGGATGTGGAGTGGAAATGTGCCTTCGTGCCCTCATTGGCCCAGCTCTGAGTGGTGCAGTCCCATTTATAAAGCAGACTTGCCTAGATTAGTGCTGAAAAGTCTTCTACTGCAGGGCCTTGGAAGACAGGTAAGGAGGCCCAGGATCACCGTCTGGGAGAGAAGGGTGAGCAAAGGCAAAACTTTGAGTGCAGGATGAGAGAGAGGACTTGCCCTGTCTTTTGAGGTTCTTATGTAAATGGTTATATAACTGAGTGTGATAAGTGCTAAGAAGCAGAGGGTGACATGAAAGCATGAAACAGGCATCTGTACATCTTGCCTGGGATCAGGAAAGCCTCCAAGGAGTCACCTTTAAACTGAAACTGGAAGCACAAACCGCAGTTACCTGATAAAAGGGAAAGGGGATGAGCATTTGGGGTGGGAGGAATAGTGGCGACGAAGGCTGGAGGCAGAAAGTTTGCATCCTGTGACCTACTGCCTCTCCCCGGATACGAAATGCATAATTTGGAAGGTGGGGCAGGGAATATAATACAATCCATTAACTTATTCACTTGTCCATTTAATCAACTGATAAATACGTCTTGACTGAATATCTGAGATCATACAAACCATAATGTTATACTTCCGGGCATGCGGTTGTGGATGACTTTTGTGTTTTTACTTACCTCTATTTTATAATCTGTGGTAATTGCTGTTAATAATAGCTGTCACCTATAAGTGCTTACTATATTATCTAGCACTATTCTAAGTGCATTATGTATACAAAGTCATTTAATTTACACAACCTTTTGAAATTGACACAATTATCCTCTGCTAACAAAGACAAAAGAGATACAAAGTTTATGTACAATAATTTGCCCAGGATCATGTAAGTTATAAATGGAGAAGGCACACCCCAGCCTGTCTCCCCCATGCTCCTGGACAGAACACATGGAGCAACTGAGATCTCAGACAAGTAAACGATAGGGAGAAAGAAACCAGAACTTCCACTAGACCAGTAGTGAGTTCACCGTTTTTCCTCTGGTATCACTCAGAATGGACTCAAGGCAGTCCAAACCTGGAAATGGGTGTCAGCTTTGAACTCAAAGAGCTCCTCTGAGAGCCCTCTGTTGCTGACCTGAGGAGCAGGAGGGGGCTCCTAAGGGTCAGAGTGGGAAACTCTTCTTTCCTCCCTTGATCCCACCTCCAGCCCGAGGCATACCGTGGTGGTGGTAGTTACAGCAATGACAGCAAGAGTGACTTGGCAGGCATTTAAAATTCTGACCAGACAAGTGGCCCCACGAGTGTGAGGCAAATCCCTTGCGTGTTTTTTTTCTTTGTTCTCTTGAGGCTTGGCCCAAACACGGGGAAATGCCCAGCAGATGAGAGAAACTAAAGCCCCAACTTTTTGGTTGGAGGCCTCAGAAGGGAAGCTCCAGAGAACAAGAAAGCATGAGGAAGATCACAGGAGGAAAATCGAAAGGACAGTCCCGGAGAATTGTGTCAACTCCTGGGCTCACCTCTGAGTTGCACAAGCATGGATCTGACCCTAAACAGTTTAACCAAAGCTTTGTGAACTGAGCGACAGGCTGCACCACTGTCCAAGTCTGCCTGGCCACTGAGTGGCACACATGCAGGACTGATCCACCTACCTCCACAAACTGAAAATTAAATTGAGAGTGGAACCACAGTGAAGAGAAGGCAGGTTGCTGCCTGAACCAGACTGGTTAATTGCTTGTTAAAACAGGTAACATTCTTGCCCTAACTGGCATGGCTCAGTGTGTTGGGCATTGTCCCACAAAGCAACAGGTCACTGGTTTGATTCCTGGTCCGTACACATGTCTGGGTTGCGGGCCAGGTCCCCAGTTGGGGGCATGTGAGAGGCAATTGATTGATGTTTCTCTTGCACACTGATGTTTTTTTCACACTTCAATGTTTGTTCTCCCTCCCTCCCTTCCCCTCTCTCTGAAAATAAATAAAAAAAATATTTTTAAAAATTATCTTAGGATTTTAACAAGATCCAGAGTCTCAAAACAATATTGAAAATATTCAGAGTAGCCTGGCGAGGTTTCTCAGTTGGTTAGTGTTGTCCTGTTACACCAAGATTGAGGGTTTGATCTCCAATTAGGGCACATACAAGAATCAACCAATAAATGCACAAATAAGTGGAACAACAAATTGATGTTTCTGTCTCTCCTCTCCCTCTTCTTTTATCCCTCCCTTTCGTGAAAATAAAGTTTTTAGCTTTATTTTTTTTATTAATTAATTTTAGAGAGGGGGGAGGAAGGGAGAGATAAAGAGAAATATTGATTTGTTGCTGTACTTATTGAAGCATTCATTGGTTGGTTCTTTGTGCCCTGACCAGGAATCGAACCTGCAACCTTGGAGTATTGGGGCCATACTATAACAAACTGGGCTACGTAGCCAGAGCCTTCTAAAATCAATTTTAAAACATCTGGGATATAATCTAAAATTACTCAGCATACAAAGAAATCTCCAGGGAAAAGACAACCAATCCTAAGATGACAGAAGTGCTGGAATTTAAAGAAAAGGCTTCACAGCAGTATAAACATGCTAGAAGAAACAAATAGAAAGAAAGTTTCAGCAAAGAAATGGAAGATGTCATCCTGGCTGGGTAGCTCAGTTGGCTAGAGCATCACCCTGATAAGCCATGGTTGCAGGTTTGATCCCCAGTCAGGGCACATGTAAGAATCAACCAATGAATGCATAAATAGATGGAACAATGAGTTGATATTTCCTTCCCTTCCTCTCTCTAAAATCAATAAAGAAAAATTTTTTTAAAAGAAATAGAAGATATAAAGAAGAACCAGTGGAAGTTTTAGAACTGAAAAACAGGCCCTGACTGGTGTGGCTCAGTGGATTGAGCACTGGCCTGAGAACCAAAGAGTCACCAGTTCGATTTTCCAGTCAGGGCACATGCTGGGGTTGTGGGCCAAGTCAGGTCCCCAGTGCGGGGGTGCATGAGAGGCAACCACACATTGATGTTTCTCTCCCTCTCTCCCTCCCTCCCCTTCTGCCTAAATTAAATAAATAAAATCTTTAAAAAAAAACCCTGAAAAATAGGAATAACCAAAATATTCACTGGAGAGGTTTATTAGCAGAAAGGAGATGACAGAAAAGAGTGAATTTGAAGATCAATATAAATTATGCCATCAACCAACAGAATCTAATTGAAATTTATAGGACACTCCCACAATACAGAAGAATACACTTTTTATTTTCAAGTGCACATGGAACATTTATCAATACAGACTATGTCCTGAGTCATAGACTTCAACAAAGGTAAAAGAATTGAAGTTATAAAAATCACGTTTTCTGACCATAAGGGAATTATAACTAGAAATCAATAACAGAAAGCTAACAATGAAATCTTCAGACACTTGGAAACTAAACACCACTTCTAAATAACCCATGGATCAGAGAGAAATGGGAAAATATTGTGAACTTACCCAAAAGAAAAATATATCAAAATACATCATGCAGCTAAAGCAGCAACAGAGGAAAAATAGCATCAAATGCTTATATTAGAGAAGAAAGACCTAAAGTCAACCAACAATCTACACTTGTACCTTGAGAAGGTACATGAAGAAGAGCAAAAATAAACACAAAACAAGCAAAAGAAAAAAAAATAGCAAAATGAATGAAGTTGAGAACAGAAAAATAGAAAGTCGGTGAAACCAAAAGTTTATCCTTTGAAATGATCAATACAAACAAGCCTCTAGTCATGCCGGGAGAAGGGAGAAGACAAAAATCACCAGTATTAGGAATAAAAGAAGACACCACTGCACACTCCACAGACACTATAAAGTTAGTAAGGGAATATGAGCACATGAACTCAATGACTCAGATGAGAGGGACCAACTCCTTGAAAGCCACAAGCTACCCAACTCACCCAGGAAGAGAGAGAATGTAAATACAAGATGTACAAGTATAAAACTTTTAGAAGATAACATAGGAGAAGATCTTAGTTTCCCAGAATTGGCAAAGCATTCTTAGGAATGACACCAAAAATATGATTTATAAAAGAAGCAAGTGGTAAGTTAGACCTCATCAAAATTCAGTACTTTTGCTTTGAAAAAACATCAAGAAGAGAAAAAGACAAGCCATAGAATGGGGAAACATATCTGCAAGTCCCTGTGCGACAAAGAACCAACCAGAATACATAACCCTCAAGACTCAACAGTAAGAAAATAACCCAATTTTGAAAAATGGTTGAAAGACTTAAACACTTAGTCAACGAGGTTGTAATGATGGTAAATAAGCACATGAAAAGATGCTCAACATCATGAGTCATGAGGGAAACACAAATTAAAATCATGAGCTAGCTATTAAAATAAATATAATACCTACACACCCAACAGAATGGGTGAAATAAAATAAAAACGGACAATACCATCTGTTTGCAAGGATGCAAAGCAAGTGGAACTCTCTTGCATTGCTGGTGGGGATGCAAAATGGTGCAGCCACTCTGGAAAACAGTTTTTCATTTCCTTATAAAATATATACTTGCCATATGACCTAGCAATCCCACTCCACTTCATTCTAAAGAAAACTATTTACACAAAAACGTGTACAGGAATGTTTATTGCAGCTGTGCTAATAATTGCTAAAAACTGGAGAATAGTCCTTGACAGGTGAATGGATAAATAGACAAACAGTATATTCTATACTACTCAGCACTAAAAAGGCTTGAACCAGTACCCTGGCTGGAGTGGCTCAGGTGGACGTTGTCACACAGATCAAAATGTCACTGGTTCGATTCCAGTTGGGGCACATGCCTGTCTTGAGGGTTCAGTCCCCAGTCAGGGCACGTGCAGGAGGCAATGGATCGATGTTTCTCTTCCTCTCTTTCTCCCTTCCCCTCTCTCTAGAATCAATTAAAGAAAAAAAATATTTTAAAGAGAATTGAACTATTAATACATGCCACAACATAAGGGAATCTCAAAGGCTAAATAAAGCTGAATGAAAAAGCCACTCTCAAAAGGTTATGTACTCTACGATTTCATTACATGGCATTATGGAAAGGCAAAACTATAGCAATGGAGAACAAATCAGTGGTTGCCAAAGGCTAGGATTGAAGGAAGGGTGTGGCGACTACAAAGCAGAAACAGGAAAGGGTCTGGGGTGGAGCGGCTTTGATCCTCATAGTGTGTTTACAGAAACCTATATATATTAACTTCATAGAAACTACACACCTAGCAATTTTATTGCATATTAAAACAAATAAGCTCTGGCTGGTGTGGCTCAGTGGATTGAGTGCCAGCCTGTGAACCAAAGGGTCGCTGGTTTGATTCCCAGTGAGGGCACGTGCCTGGGTTGTCGGCCAGGTCCCCAGTAGGGGGCGTGCAAGAGGCAACCACACATTGATGTTTCTCTTTCTCCCTCCCTTTCCTTCTCTCTAAAAATAAAATAAATAAAATCTTTAAAAAAGTAAAATAAGATTTTTCAAAAACCAGACACACTGGACCACTGGCAGTCTGTCGTTTTTAAACCACTGTGCTGTTACTTGGGTATATTCTCACATAAATCTAAAACATTTAAATCACCGAGGAACTTTTTATTTAAAGAACCCCCATTAGTATCATTTGTATTAATCTGGGGTTTTGAGCTCAGGCTCTTGCGGTGCTAGCAAACCACCTGTTTCTCCTGCAGTAATACAGGAGCCAGAGTTTGGATGACATCTGTAATTGTCATCAGGCTGCCTTGGAATCCTCTCCAGCCTCAAGATTCTGCTTCAGTATGTCTAGGGTGGCGATTCCCATCTGCTGCCCCATTTGGGAACATCCAGAGGTGATCTCTAAGGTTTCTTTCAATTCTGAAATTATGTTATATACTTGGTGTGCTTAAATCAAGGGCTACCTTATCTGTATTGGAAATCTGTTTCTGTCCTTCCCTGCCACACTGGCAATCTCCCCCCACCCTCCAACTGCTGCCAAATGCAGGGTATGTTTAAGTTCACCAGTAGTTTTCTAAGAACCTGGCTTTGTTTACTTTCATCAGACCATTTCCCACCTCAGTGTCACCTGACCTTTCCCAAAGTATTTTTGCTCCCTCTCCTAGAGATCCAGTCCCACCCCACCAGCCCTCCCCATGCCCTTTCTCTCCCACCCTCCACCACCACGTGTCCACGTGTCCTAGCCTCAGAACCCTCAGACATTTGGCTGACCTCCTTGGCTGGAGAACACTAACATCGCTGGGATACTTGTCTAGAACCTGCAAGTTCTCCAATGGGAGGCGACAGAGCAGATGAAGAGCTTGAAAGGAATGCTGGGGCAGTACCCTCTTCCTATCCCCAAGATAAGGTCTTCCAGGAACAAGAATCATAAAGGGCAGAGAAAAGGCAAGGAATTCTGAATGCTCACTCAGTTCATCTCATCTCAGAGACAGTCCAGAGGGGGGAAGGGCCTGAGTGAGGTGGGGGAGAGCACTACCTACTTCTCCTTGTCCCCTGAGATGCCATTTAAGGTCAGACATTGAGGCTGGGAAGGCTCAGAGCTGTCAGCACGCTCCACAGTGGGCTTCAGGCTCACCGTCCCTAGAGGCTCTGCCAACTTCCTGCATCCCAGCCCCTTTAGGTGTTCTTCCCTCCAGCCCTGTCAGCCCTGTGCCCCCCCCAACCCCGTTTCTCCACATGAGTGGAAGCTACTTGGGAGCCTCCTTGGGGAACCAGGTTGTCTTTTTGCCCAGTGTCCCCAGTCTCCTTGGCCATTTCTCTCACCTGTCAGCACCTCCTATGCCTAACTGTCCCTGTGTTCATCTCTCCTGTAGTGCAGCCTCACCTGACTCCCACCTCTCCTATCTGAAGACCCGTGATGTATAAGGAACAGAGAGGGAAAGTTTTCTTTCTTTATCCCTAGCCCAACTGGAATGGCCTGAGAGAATGAATCCTTGACTCTTGGTACTCCTTCAGCCCCATTCCCAGGACTGGATGCGTAGGGCATGATAGGTATGCAGAGTTAAATGGACTGGAATATGTGGGCTAGGAGACCAGACTGCTGGGTTCTTACAGTCAGAGTGATCAGCCCTTGGTTCTCTGGGTAACCTGTTTACATAACTTGGGCACTGGATAGAGGAAGAGGGCATTGGGTAAAAGGTGTTATTAGGACCTGATGCCCTTTGTTACTGCAGGAGGGAAGAATACCCCAAACTACATGTAGGGCTGGGTGAGAAAGGCCCAAAACACTTGTCTCTACCTGTGAAAGTTGAGTCTGTGAAGGTGGTCTGTGAAGCTGAGGAATGAAAGCGTGAAAGATGAGTCAGTAGTTAGGAGAATGGGAGGCTGGAGACTGATTCAAGGTTAGTGAGATGACTTCCAGGCTGTGCCTGGAAGTGTCGGAGGAGTCCTGCGGATGGAACCACAGATGAGGACCACAGGGAGCACTGAAGGAGCAAGACCGGGACCGAGTAGCTGGGGAGAAATCAGGCATTTATATGCCATGCACTGTGTCAAATGCTTTCTCTGTACAAACTCACTTAATTCTCATAATTCTGAGCTATGAATCCATATCACCACTGCCACCAGTGCCTAGAAAGTCCCATTTCACAAAGCAGGACCCCGATGTGGAAAGATTAAGAATCTTCCCCAGAGTCATAGCTAAGTGGTAGAGCCAAGTCTTGCTCAGGCCAATCTGTATTCATCATTTCACTTTATAATTCGTAGTCTTCCACAAGTATCAGCCTCTTCCAGTCTGTAATTTTCTGGGGTAAGGGGAGTAACCTAAGTGAATCTGACCATGCCCTCTGCACACCTGTCAAACGGAGGGCTAAGGGAGTGGCCGAGGTGCACGACACAGGAAGTAAATGCCCATCTGGACACAGCATAGGTTACACTTGAAGCTGAGGGCTGTGGACACTTTTGAGTTCCATCATGCATAACTCAACACCCAAGTGGAGATAGAGTAACTATACCTGTTTAACTTCTGAGATTCTTGGATTATTTTAGCCACTGGGATGGTTCCCTTGACCCTGGTCATGCATCTCACCGGCCCTACCTAATGAGATTTAACACCTGCCTAGAAGGGCAGAGTCAGTGCCTGGTCAATGAGCTCAACCTCCCCTCTGCTCATGGAGCAGCTGGATAAAACCTCTTGCATCTATTTATCCCTCAAAACCTCCCTTTGCTGAGAGGACCCAGAACCTCGAATTCTAGGTGGTGGTTGTTGGATTTTATGCTTTTATCAGCAGAAAAGAACTAAAGTTTTGTGGGGGGTTTGTTGTTGTTTTGGGGTAGAGGAAACCATCAACAGACTCACCAGGCAAGCATTTGTCATCATTAATAAGTTCCTAAGAATGACCCATTTGGCTGAGCCTGGTCAAGCAAGAGTAACTGTCTCGAGAAATTTGAGCACTTCATGCCCTTTCTGTACTGCTCAGGTTCCAGGTTCGTTTTCCCCTCTGGTCTCCTTCCCCGGGCTCAAATTCTCAACAACTGGCGGTGGAGGTTTGAAGAATGTTTGGTGGAGCGTTGCTGACCCAAGCTCCTCCCCCTCGAAGGCCTGCATAAGGTTCTTTGGGCGCCTTCCTGCTCCGCACCACAAGTGTTGCTTCCCACAGTCCACAGGAGAGGCTATGCCCAAGGGACAAGGGGCAGCAAATTCCTCAGGCAGCTATGAGATAGATACGCCCTACGTTCCTCCTGACAAATGAAGCGACAGCAAAAGCAAGGGAGAGAGTCATTAAGATGGCTGCTTACATTTCATCCTCCTAGACCAGTCCCACTGAGTTCCACTGCTCCGTCTCAGTGCTGACAGTCCCAGTGTCATTACCACTGAAGCACTGGGCTTGAACTTGAGTTAGGAAGGCCACACAGAAAGTCAGAGGGAAGTAAGAACGTGACTAGGAGACAGGAGGGTTGAAACCGAACAGAGAAAAGATGAGAAGCAAAGCCAGAGTGCCACTTGGTTTTTTTCCCATTCTCCTTTATTCCATAAACACCTAGTTACAAGTTGCACAAATCAAAAAATAAAGGCAGAGAAGGATATAGGGTGATGTGTAGGGGGTGGGAAGGGAGAAAGGGTCCAGAGCCAGTCCTCAACACACAGCCCTGGATGAGGGCTGTGGCCCCTGCAGAGCAGGGGCTCTGAGGAGGAGGTGGGCAAAGATCCAAGGTAGCTGAGGGACGGAGGCGGCCCTGGACCCAGAGCTCCCCCAGAAGCCTTCAACGTATGGCAGGGGTAGAATAGGAAATGTGAGGAAGTTCAAGGACGGAGCAGCAAAATAAAAAATCAAGTTAGTGGATACAGGAGAGGTGGAGTCATCGTGGTAAGGGGGTTAAAGAAGGAAAATGTAGGTAAAGGGGGCGGTGAAAGGCTCCCCCCAGGACCCCCGGGGAGAGATGGGGGCCAGCTTGCCTGTTAATTTAATATTAAAGTGGGAGTGGGGGTTGGAGAGGAAAAGGTTCTATCGGGGGATGAGTTCTGAGCCTCTCAGCCTGTACCTAGAGGGGAGAAAGATGAGCACAAGTTAAAGGAAGACAAATGATAAAAGCCAGGAGTTGGGGTTTATTCCCTATGCCAGTGAGAGCACCCTTCTCTCTTTCCCTACCAGCTAAAGCTTCTAGCAGAGGCAGCATTTGCTAGGCACCTGGACCGTCTCTGCCTCATGGCAGAGTGAGGAGCACAGGCACACTCCCTAACCCCCTCCTGTGCTTGATATCTAACAAGTCCTCTCCCTCAAATACTTACCAGAGAGGCTGAGGGCCCAGGGCCCTCACCAGTCATAGCGGCGGGACTGTCGGGAGGGGGAGTCCTCAGGTCCCTGTATGGCCAGACGGGGAGGCCCTTCAGCCCTTCGGCCCCCACCCCCTGAAGCCTCATGCCGTCGAAATTCCAGAGGGCGCTGCTGCCGGAAGCGGGACGTCTCCCTCCTCCACTCATCATCAAATGCTGCGGCCTCACCTGAACAGGACACAGGGAGCAGACATGACACCAGCTGCCGACAGCCTGGCTTCTGGAGGAAGGCCTAAGAGTGAGCCACAGGCTTGTAAGCCTGAAAAACTGCCATGGAGGCTGAAAGCAGGTGTGCCGGGATGTGCGGGGGAGGGCAACCTTATTTAGCAATTTTTGGTTCAGTGCGGTTTCTGGAAGCCACTAGCAGGCTCAAGGCATGACTACTGCAGAAGGAAATCAGGAATGGGATGATTATTTAGTTAGGGAGCAGAGTCCCAAGCACACTGTAAGTATTTAATAAATATTTGTTGGTTTCTAAAAAACAGGGAGAAAAAAGAAAGGATCCAGGTGGAGAGAGTAGATTACTACCAGTATCTTACTTGGGTGACAGTTTACCCTTCCCTGGTGACCTGGTCCAGCCCCTACACCAACAAGGCTCCAAGTGAGGTAAGAGTATGGGGCTCACTATGCTTTGCCTTCCAAAATGTCTATGGAGGTAGGGAGAAAAACTTGGTATCTCCTAGCTCACAGGAACTTGGCTAGGGATTACTGGACAAGAAGCTGGGAGGGCAAAGAGCAGGCAGCAAGGCTCACTTTCATCCAGGTTGATGTAGTCCTGCCGCTCCTCTTGGTCCCCTGTGCGGTGGTTTCGGGAGCGCTGGAGGATGTGAGCCCGGTCTCGGATGTGATGCCCAATGGACATCTGCTCCAGTCCACTGTCCGAGTCCCGCACGGTCCTCCGAGTCTCCCGGATCTGGGATGAGGCAGAACACAGCACCCTCCGCTGCCCATTCCAAAGCCCCGGCCACAGCCACCCAGAACAGACAAAACCACCCATGACCCGATCTTGAAAACAGAAGGCAGGGTTTCTATAGCTGCCCTTCAAACCCTGCCTTCTCCGACAGAAGAGAAGCTCTCCAACTCACCCCGCCCGGCGCCGAGCGCATCTCTGACGTCTCCTGGTAGACCTTGGGGGCGCCGTCACCCGTGTTGGAGTAGGAGATGACGGTGGAGGATGAGAAGGTCTGGCAGTTGCCTCCAGCAGTCATGTGCTCCTGAGAAGGAAAAGATGCAGTGGGACTGAAGGGGGGCTCTCTTCTGGAGACAGGATCCCACACTTCAGCGGCCTGTTCTTGCTCAGATCTTCCTCACAAAATGTGAAAACGGAAGAAATGTTAGGACTCATCATCACCCCCGAATTCCTCCGAGTCCAACATCGAACAAGAAGGGCCTTCAGAGACCCAGTCTTACTGCATACTTAGGAAGAGCGCTACTGCTGCTTCGCTCTCGGGCATGAGGACAGACACCGGAACCAGTGCTCCCCAGGTTCAATTTCTTTACCCAGCCTGACCCCGTCTCCAGCACACTCTTCCCCGCTCCTGCTTCTGAGGGCTCAAGGTGGTGCCAGCGGTCCTGAGAACAGGGCCGGGAGGGGGGATGGGGCAAGAGTCTCACCATGTTCCCGATCATGTCGTTCATCATCCCAAACATGTCCATGAAGCCACCCGACTGCGGCAGAGAGAAGGCAGAATCAGTGCTCAGAGATGACCGCCTAGCTTCGTGGCTACACAGTCCCTTTCTCTTCATCCTTCACACCCAACACCTGCTTTTTCTCACTGTTCGTGAACACGTTTCTCTTCATGTCTCTCTTCCTGTGTACGGCCACCTGCCCTCCTCCTCAGTCTCCAAGGCTGCCCTGATCCATTTTCCTCCTCCTGACTGCCCTATTTCCTCCCACCTTCAGGAAGCATGCCAACGTTAATGGATTGTAACCTGTAAAGTGCTGGGCATGAACTTGTAAACAAATCTAAAAACCATGTGTAAGTGCCCCTTCAACTGCATCTCTCTGCTCAAAAGAATAAACTTTGGTAGACAATTACACTCCCCCCCACAATGTGCATGGCTCCTGAAAGGGCGGGAATCAACGTCAGCATCTTTATCTTATAGGACTCCTAGCACACAGCAGGCCCAGCACTGTGGGAACACTATAAAAAGATTCTAGGGTTGCCCACGAGGCTATTCCAGAAGGCACATTTGGAAGTAATATCTAAGTGTACCTGAGGTAGAACGACACGAGAAGATGAGAACTCACCATTCCCAACATCCCAAAGGGGGAGACAGCCCCAGTCTGCAGGAACACAGAAGGGACAGAAATCAGAGACCACATTCTATATCACTGCAATCCCAAACCAAGTCTATGGCCTTGGCCCTTTTTCCATCCTCCTCACAAAACAGGATCACTGAGCCCTTCTTCCAGACCCCTTCCCCCGACTCCTAGATGATCCTACTTGCTAAAGGCTATAGTGCAAAGAAAATCAAATGCTTTACTAACCACCCTCCAATCTTCCTTTGGGTCTCATGAACATGCAGCACCATTACCTGCATCCTACGGCTGGCAGGCCTGGTCCCTGGCATGTTGCCATCTGTAATGCTGAGGAAGGGGCTATATCCAAAGCCACCCGACAACATTCGGCTCATATGCTGACGGTGAATAGCAAAGGGGTCCCTGTGGAGTGAATAGAGAGTACAGATGGCAGAAGGGCCAAGCAGTCAACACCCTCTGCTCCCAAAAGAAAACAGTCCTAGGGAAACAGTGGCACAGACGCCTACTTCCCCTCTAAGTCAGAGCTGGAACTGAGTATCCAGCCAGTTCCCATCAGTACCCACAGAGGGAACCCAGATGTCTGCTGGAATTACTCAGAGACCTAAAGTGGAGTGGGACGAGTGCTCTAGGGCATGAGGGGGAGGGCATACTCACATCAGGAACATGGGATCCTCAGGCTCTGCGTCCCTCATGAAGCGGAACATCCTGATTTTAGCTCCGGGGGGCTCCACACTGTAAAGATCTGATACTTGGAGGCAGCCAAGCATTGCACACCGGCTCAATATCCGGACTCCTAGAGCACTGTCCCTTCCAAATATTGTAGCTGATCCCTCCCCCAGCTCAAACGCCAGTGAGACCCTTCTCCAGGTGTTCAACACCACCCTCTAGGAAGATAACAGCTCTTCAAACCTCTCTCGCAAGGAGGGCTACGGAAAATTTTCTAAGCCTCTCAGTTTTCTGCCTCCCCCACTCATTGCCATCCTCTTCCCAAAGCTCTGGCCAGAAGCAACCCCCTCCCCCGACGCCACAGTTCCGGATGTGAATCGTAAATGCTGGCCCTACACTCCCTAATGACCCAAGCCATCTCGCCCCCTCCTTACACCCAGCCGCTGCCAGGCCTCCTCTGGCGGGCCTCGTTGTCCCCACCGCGACCGTCGGCGGCTCCCCTGGCCCCGGCCTCTCCGCCCCGCAAGTAGGAGAGGCGGGCCTGACTCCATCCCCTCCCTTCATCCCAGACTCGCAGCCCCTGCACCCCGCTCCAATGGAGCCTCACCGGTCCCCGATTCGGGCTCAGCGGCCCATCCGGCCGGTCTCGCCTCTCGGTGCGCTGCAGAATGAGGGCTTGCGGCCCCGGACGCAGGATTGGTCCGGGCTTGGGCTCCCCGGTCTCCCGCGCCGGCACCTCCCACAGCTGCCACCTCCGTTCCCCCCTCGGCCCACGGAGCCCGACCCGAGGCCAGGCCCGGACGGAAATGACGTCACGATGGGGCCGCCCACCCCGGGGCCGGCCCGGGAGCTCCGCCCTCTGGCGGGTGTGGAGGGGAGGCAGGGATCACCTCTTGGGGTGCAGGACGCTGAGGGCAGGGTGCAGGGGTTCTCTGGGGATAGGGGGTGGGGGGGCCTGATTCGTAACCTGGATTTGGGTTCTGAGGACCAGAAAAGGGTCCCTGTAAGGGTTTAGGGTGGGGGAAGCACAGGAGCCCACTCCTCGCGAGGGACGGGGCTGGGGCGGGGCAGCACGTTCACTCCGGAAGGAAGAGGACAGGGGTAGATTCCCATGGGGGAGGGGCATGCTCCCAGGGGAGGACTAGATGAGGTGGATCCCTGGGGAACCTGGAGTGGATTTTCTACCGTAGAAGCGTTCAGCCCTAGAGGAATGAAGGGCGGCAATTCTGCAGGCGAGGCTCCAGGGGCCAGTCCTTTCAGGAGGTGTGATCCAGGCAGGGGCGTGGTCCTTGAAGTGACGTACAGGAGGAGGTGACAGTTCTGCCCAGGTCTAGCTTTGGCTTAGAACGCGGGCGGGGCAAAGAGAATCCAGGTGGGGAGAGCTTCGGCCGCCAGGTGGCACTCTTCAGCCAGGCTGGAACTACATGCCCTAGGGAGCTGGAGTTGGTGAGGCTCCTAAACCCCTCACCCTGCTGTGAGGGTCAGACTGGGGAAAGGCCGTAGTTCTGAAATTATTTAAATGCCAGTCTTCCCTTTTTTTCCTCAACTCCTGTGTCCTAAAGAGCTCCCAGTCTTGCACTGATCTTTCTCGCCTCTAGTCAGGTTGCTAAATCAAGGATCTAAACTATGGGAGGCGAAGAAAAAGGTTGGATAGCTCCATTAATCAGAATCACCTAGGGGTGGAGCTAGAAACAGACTCTGGAGACCTGACTCCAGGCCAAAGACTGATACTTTGACATAGTAAATGTCTTGCATAAAATCTGGCCCAACTTGAGAGAAAGGCCCTCCCCCTGGGTGTCAGGGGATTTGGACTGTCTAGGATGGACTTTAAACCAGATTTATCCAAGCTCTAGCTCTCCCTGGTTCTTTACTCTGGCTGCTAGCCATATGAGTGCTATGCGGAGCCTGCCAATGAGAAAGATGTGTTCCCAACACTTCCCTGGGGAAGGAGGAGGAAGGGGTCCTTGGTGACTCAGGAAAAAGTACTGGGGTCAGGGCTGCTCAGGTTTCTTTGGACTTGATCATTATTAAAGAGGAAAAAACAATAGTAAAGACAGAAGATACAGAGACATAATTTAGAAAGGGGCAGACTGACAAAACCAAAGAAAGAATAAAAGAACATTTGTTTTCATTGATATTTCTGGGGAAGAGACTCAGTAAAATCTTTTACATTTATCTTTCAGATGCTCTATTTCTGGACATCCAACCATGCAAGTGCCCCTTTTCCTCTTCTCCCAAACAGAAACAGTTCGACATGTGATCGAGTTATCCCAGTGAGAGTTCTGTAGCCCTGACTTAACTAAGTGTGGTCCCTCACCTTCCAGCTTCTGCCTTCTCATTCCATCATGTCCAACCTTCAAGACTGGACAGGAGAGACAACCTAGCTTTTAGCCTCCTCCTTTTTTCCTTTTCTAATACTTGGCATTCTACTCACTGCCTTTAGGTGCCTATAGTTCTTTCTCTCCTTTCTTCCCAAAATTAAGAACCTGTTATCATTTTTACCTTTGCGTGATTTTAAACATACTCATTTCAACATATTACTGCTCCTAGGAGTACAGCTGACCCTCGAACAAGCAAGGTTTGGGGGCGCTGAGCACCTGCGGCAGAAAATCCACATGTAACTTGTTGGCTCTGTGCATTCTTGGCTTCTCAACCTGGCCCAGATCCAAAATAGTATTTACAAGTTACAATTTAGCTTCTAACTAAGAGACAAAGCTTCAAACCTGGGTTTCATCTCGGGTTAAAAGAAATTCCTGAACAGATGGAGATGAAGGAGGACATGCAAAAGCTCCTTTTCCGAGTTCCCAGAGAAATACCATTTAGGCGGCCATCTACTTCTAGAGTTGAAGAAATATACAAGTAACCTTTCTGCCTCCCACAACAAGGATTTGTCTTCCTTCTCCGTCAACCTCCCTTCCCTTCCCTCCCATGTTCTCTCTCTCCTTTTGTTCCTTCCTCTTTCCTTTCATCTCTGACCAGTGAACTCTGATGAACAGAAATTCCTCAGTCGTTGGAGTGTCTTTTGATGGTAAGATGTAGGAGGAAGAGCGGACCCTGCCAGGGGTTAGGCTTACTTAACACAAGGAGGATAAAGATTGTTGGGAAGGAAGAGACACAAAGTAGTTCCTATACTCCTCTATTTGATGGAGACAAAGTCAGCAAGTCCTTGAGAGAGTAGAGCTTGGCCAGAAAGGGGCCTTTTTTGATGCAAGGTCATGCACCTGGAGCAAATCCAGGGCAGCTGGATGCTGGAACAGAGTGAGGATGGGGAATGATGTGGGAATTAGGCGATACTGGAGTTCCTGCTTGAGCCTACATGAATGGGTGTGACCGAGCGTATGTGTGTATGTATACGTGTATTTGCTTTGGAGGGGAGGAGATAAACCCTGAAAATTGGCACTAAATTGTCCCAGGTGGAGAGAGTTGTGCAGTAGACACCAGATCATTTCAGAGAGAGGGAAAGGGGGAGAGAGAGACATCCATGTGAGAGAGAAGCATTAATCTGTTGCCTTCTGTACACGTCCTGATCAGGATCAAACCCGAAACACAGGTATGTGCCCTGCCCAGGAACTGAACCCGCAAACTTTTGGTGTACAGGGCAATGCGCCAAGCAACTGAGCCACTCAGCCAGGCTATATAATTTTTAAAATTCTTATTAAGTTTATTGGTTAATTGACATTAAGTGACACTGGTTAATTGAATTATACAGGTTCCAAGAGTACAATCCTACATCATAAACTGTATATTGCATTGTTTGTTCACCACCCAGTTAAATCTCCTTTTGTCACCGTGTATTTGACTCCCTTTTCCTTTTGAAAGATGTATATTAAACAGGCAAAAGTGATTCAGAAGAGGGAGTGAATGACTTCTGGGGTGGGGGCGTGGAGGCAGGAGAGCATTCCAGGCAGATGTGGTCAATGCAAAGGCACAGAGGGATGCCCTGTTGGGAAAGAACTAGGAGGAGATTAAAACAAAAAAAAGGCTGAAGCAAAACTTTTGAGAGAACAGGGGTGAGAGACAAGGTTATATAGGTTAAAGAGACCAGACCTTGAAGGGCCCTGTTTGTTCCTGGACTATATCTGGTAGGCCTGGGGAAGTTATCAAAGGGTTTTATAAAGAGCAACTAAAACTGTTTGTATTTTAAGTAGAAAGAGAGTATATGCACTTCAGGAAACAATTTCTGAGCTTCTACAATATGCCAGGTAGGGAACTAGGTGTTGAAAATACAAAAATTCTTAAAATTGATTGAAAATTCTAATTAATTAAGCTTACAGTCAGCGAGTGATGTTGCCCCCTGAAGCAGAGGAGGGACTGAGCTTGGCGAGAAGAGGAGGCGTTCACGGAATCTTCACAAAGTGGGATGTGAAGGGACTAGGGAGGGAAAGAAAAGGTGGAATCTTGGACGACGCTTTTGCATGAATGAATGAGTGGAGGACAGTACCTGTACCTGACGTAGAAAGTGAGGGAATCTCAGTTGAAACGTGGGGTTTGAGGAGCCGTGCAGGATCCAGGGAGAGATGAAGAGAAGGGAATTGGGTCGTGTGGTGACTGACATTCAGGAGAGAAACAAGTACCAGACCCTGGCCAAGCAGCTCGGTTGGTTGGAGCATTGTCCTGTACACCAAAAGGCTGCGCGTTTGCTTTCCTGCCAGGGCACACACCTAGGCTGCAGGTTTGGTCCCTAGTCAGGGCACGTTCGGGAGGCAGCCAATCCATGTTTCTCTCTCACATCAATATTTCTTTCTCTCCTTTCCTCTCTCTCTAAAATCAATAAACATATCCTCAGATGAGAATTGAAAAAATAAAGTCATCAGTCTTTGAGATATGTGTTGGCAGTAGGTCTTGAAATCATGGAAGTATGTGATGGAGTCACTTAGACTGAGTGAGAACAGGACCCCCAAGACTGGACTCACCTGGAAAGGTTCAGTCAACACTGTCATTGCCTTCTCCTGGTTATCAAGTCTTCCATCTTGTCTTTTGGGCAAAGTAAGTTTTAGCTGTCACTGCTGGTCTCATTTTCCCTATCCTTTTTCATTTCTACTTTTCTGTCTGGGTCAGCCACAGTCTATTTAACCTATGAAAATGTAGAAACCCTGAACAAACATGCACCTATGGTAAAGCTTATGACAAGCGGCCCAGATCATTTCAACACAGCAGCCAGAGTTGCTTTGGACTTTCTATGTAGAGAACACTGGGAGTGGAGAAGGGAAAGGAGATGGAAAAAGAAAAGTCAGCTTAGGGCCAAGGTCTCAAGTGGTGCTGTCCAATATGGTAGCCACTAGCCACATGTGGCTATTTAAATTAAAGTTAACATAAAAAATGCAGTTCCTCACTTGCATTAGCCACATTTCAAGTGTTCAATAACCACACGTGGCTAGTGGCCACTGCACTGAAAAGTGCACATGGAGAACATTTCCATCATCAAAGAAAATTTCACTAGAGCCAGATAGCATTTATAAATGTTATCTTTCTTCTGGACCCTTTGAAGGCCTCTGAAAGCTTCCTGAAGAGTGCACATGGGGGAGAAATTGAAAGGAAAACAGGAGAAGGTTGGACAATAGCAAACTACTCTAGATGTAAAAGTGAACGAGGTCACCAAGAAGGCAACCAAACACAGTCTAGAGGACAGACATGATTGTAAAACCAATTTTTTATGCTGGGGAGAAAGATCATGGGGAAGTAGGAAAGCCACAGAAATTCTGATACTGTAAAAGAAAGTGACCGCCAGGGCAACAGTAGAGAATGAGAAGAACCCAAGTCAAAGTTAAGTTGATATCCTGGTAGCATGTTGTATATTTTCTCCGCCTACTAGAAAAAAAAAAAAAAAGGTTGAGAGGGCACTGAGATTGAGTCCAAAGTGGTGTGTCAGGGATAGGAAATCAATTTATTGAGCCCTTTGTCTTTAGTGCATAGTATTACGTACCGCTTTGACACTAGGTATTATGTACAAGAGGAGACAAGTAAAAATGGAGGAACCAAGGAAGGCTCTTTGGAGTTGGGAACAATGGGTAAGGATTTGTAATAATCAGGAGACATGAGAAAGGCATTCCATGGAGATGGGGCAGTGTGCTGCCTGGTCTGACTGGTGGAAAGGGAATACCTTGGTACACGTCAATTTTCAAGTTGTACTTGGACTGAGCGCTCCCCATCTATTCCTTGAGGACAAGGACCATGTCTTCATTCAGCTTTGTGTCTCCCATCACATACCACAGTGCCTGACACCTAGTAGGAACTCAGTAAGTTCGCTGAAGTGCAAAAGTTCCAGCTTGATATAGAGGGCAATAACATAACTTGAGCCCTGGCTCATGTGGCTCAGTGGATTGAGCACCAGCCTATGAACCAAAAGGTCACTGGTTCGATTCCTGGTCAGGGCACTGCTGAGGTTGTGGGCCAGGTCCCTTTCCCTCTCTCTAAAAATAAATGAATAAAATCTTAAAAAAAAAAAAAAGAAAACTTTCTTTTTAGCTTAACTCTATTAAAATGTGAGCAGAATATATTGATGGACACACTTGACTGGTAGCTTTTATGATGAAAGTGCCTTAGTGTCCGGAAGGTAATTTCTTAAGTAACACTTCTGGGGAAAACATACTCAAAACAAACAGGATCAAAGTTAAGCTTGTTTAGGTCTCTCCCTAAGAGTCCATCTAGTCTCAACTCTCTAATGATTTGAGTGTTTAGTTAAAAAAAAAAAAAAAGGCAAAGGAAAAATGAAGACTAGAAAATGAAGTTATTGGGAGCAGGGATAAAAAGTACATTGAGGAAAGGGGTGGTACAACTCTGTTTTCTGTTTTCCGATGCCTTGAATAACTACAAATTCCTCAGCACTTAACCTATCAGACAAATAGGCAAACTTTAGGGGGAAAAGTGGGACAGGGAGAGAGATGAAGGGGAAGAGTTCACTTAAGAATGAGATGAAACAGTTAGAATCGAACACCTTACACACAGTCCTGAGGTACATTCCTAGGATGTCAGGCCGGAAATCACAGTATCCAGGGGGTTCATGCCTCCTGTCACCTGGCCTCCTTCTTCCCACCTCCAGAAAATGTTTAAGCAGCACAGGTTTCTCCATTCAAGTAGTGGGAGAAATTCTCAATTGCACGGTGGAGTGATAGAACTCCAGGGACAGGCAAGCCTCCACAAGGCCTCAGAAACGGTTCCCTGGAAAGGCTCAAACCCAGGCTGGCATCATTTACCACGGTTTGGCCCCAGAGGCGCAGAGTCTAATCCCAAGGACTATGGGGGCTGGCTTTTAGAATCCCACCCACTCCACATGCACCGCTTCTGACTTCCAGCTTCCTTCTCATGTAGCCAAGACTTCAGGAGACTCGTCTGTTGTCCAACCAGACAGGGAAGGCTAAGGGATGCTTTTCCCATGCAGGAAGGGATTTAGATCCAGCCCTTCGGCTTTCTAGGTCTTTTTCCTGTGGTCCCTGCGGACCATACTGTCCAAACTCCTAGATTCTTACGACACTCCCTTGGGCCTTGGGGCAGGACTCCCATTCTCTGCCTCTCCATCTCCCTGGAATTTTCCACTGCAGCTGCCTCCGCTCCCAGACACCCCTCCCTGGGCAAAATTCCCGGCTCCCTCCGCCTCCCCTTTCTTAATCACACCTCATTCCCACCCTCGGCCCTGAGGCCCAACCCACAGTCCCGCTCACACCCAACACTAACCCCGGTGGTCCCAGTTAGAGAAATGGGAGGCCAGACCCTTACAGAAGAGTGACAGAAACACAGGGTCCCAGACTATGTCCACTGCGGGTAAAGGGCAATGGAGGGACTGTTCCCCTGTAGGGTTGGAGTGGGGGGAGTGGCCCTCCTCAAATCCCCATATAAGGCAGGGCAAGCAGTTAGGCTCCTGGATTGGACGATTCAAATGAGCATTCCACCTGGCAACAGAGTTTCTATTGGCTCTCAGGAAAAATAGGAGGAAGGTGGATGGAGGTTGTTGATGGCGGGGATTGGAGAGGGGGAGGGG
>PVIA01012758.1:0-36000 GCA_004024845.1 Tonatia bakeri
AATGAGAAAGGGAGAGAGTGGGGTCATAGAAGTGATGGCAGGAAGGAGGAAAATTGTGTAGGGCCTCGTGGATCACTGTAAGGATCTGGGGTTTTGTTATGAGTAGGATAGGAAATAATTTGAGGAGTATGAGGATAAGAATGACATCAGATGATTTATGCAGGATCACTCTGGCTGCTGTGTTAAAAATAGACTATAGAAGGTGTATAGGGTTTTCCTGAGAAACACAACCAATAAGAGATAAATATATAAGAAACTGATAGATGATAGATAAATAGATAGATAGATAGATAGATAGGTGGATAGACAGATAAAATTAGATGCATTTTTTAAAATTGGCTCATAAGGCTAAGTCCCATGATCTGCTGTCTGTAAACTGGAGACAGAAGGAAGGCACTGGTATAGGTCAGAGGCCTGATTGCTAAAAGCCAACGGCATAGATTCCACCCTCAGAGTCTGTCTAGCTCAAATATTCTGTTAGACAGTAAAGTCCAACAATTCAAATGCCAATTTCTTCTGGAAACACCCTCACAGACAAACCCAGATGTAATGTTTAACAAGATATCTGGGCATCCCATGGCCCAAACAAACTGACACCTCAAACTAACTTACATAAAGGGGAAATTACAAAGGTGGGTTAGGAAGCTCAATAATGCAGGTGAGAGATGTCTGTGGCTTGAATTATGGTGTTAGCAGTAGAAGTGGTCAGAGTCTTGCTATGTAAATAGAAATAGAGATAAAAACATTTGTTGATGATTGGATGTAGGATGTGAAGAAGAGAGGAGCTAAACATGATACATTTTTCTTTTTTCCCTTTTTAAATTCTATTCTTTATTTTTATCATTGACACTGTTGCAGATATCACCATTTTCTCCCTTCCCACCCTTTTCCCAGTCCCCAATCTCCTCTCCCTCTGACCATCACCACACAAGATTATTTTTTATAATGTACTTGTTTTCATCAGTTATATGTTTTGATAATATTATATTTAATTAGTATTTTATAAATTATTATTTTTCTTTAAGTTTTATTGAGATATAATTGACATACTAATGTCCTTTAATATTTATAATATATCCTTGTTTATACTGAGGTTGGGCACTTTAAAGTAGTCAAATTTAGCAATGGCTTCCTCTAGTTTGTGCTTTTGTGTCTTGTTTAAGAAAGCTGTCACTATTTTGAAATTATAAAGATATTCTTCTACATTTTCTTTAGGAACTGTCTACCTGTAGGAAGTGTGTTATTTATTTGTTTGTATATAAATTATTTATGGACACCTCTTATGCATTAGGAACTACTCTAGGTACTTAGGATATTTTTCTGAACATAATGACAAAGATTGTGCCCTTTTTAAAGCTTCAATTTTATGAAACTAAGAGTTAAGCCATTGTCTAAAAATGGTAGGGAAAGATTGAATTTTGAAAATAGTGGCAAGAGAAGGCCTTATTGAAGAAGTGGAATTTGAATAAAGACATGATGGAAAGGAAGGAGCTAATCATTTTCAAATAAAGACCTTTTGAGTGACAAAGAAGGAAAGTGACTGCTGAATGAACAAGGGTAACTAACAATAGTTGAAAGTAAACTAACTCATGAGAGCCTTGAAGATCAGAATAAGGACTTACAATTTTCCTCTGAGTAAAATGAGAACCATTAAAGGTTTTTCAACAAATGGGTAACACATGCTTTGACTTATGTTTTGTTTTTTTAAAAGATTTTATTTATTGATTTTTAGATGGAAAGGAAGCATGGGGGAAAGAGAGGGAGAAAAGCATCAATATGTGGTTGCCTTTCACACACTCCCTACAGGGGACCTGGCATGCAACCCAGGCAGTGTGCCCTGACTGGGAATCAAACCAGCGACCCTTTGGTTTGCAAGCTGGTGCTCAATCCACTGAGCTACACCAGCCACGGTGATGTTTTAATAGGATCACTGGTGATGCTGTGTTGAAAATAAACCAAAAGGGTAAGGATAGAATGAGAGAGATGTTTAGAAACCTAGGTAAGATGTCAGCATGGCTAAATCTATGACAAAACAGAAGGGGGAATGAGAGGTGGTGAATTTTGGACATAATTGAATATAAATTTGCCTGTGTTTGCTGATGAATTTGATGCCTGGTGGGTGAAAAATAAAAGCCTAGAAATAACTCAAAAATCTGTTTGTTTGTTTGTTTGTTTGTTTGTCAAAGCAACTAGATGCTTAGACTTGTTAACTGATATGAGGGAGATTAAGAGCTGGTTTGTAGAGAAAATATTATCAAGAACTCTGCTTTGAACATGTTAATTCTGAGCAGCATTTTAGGCATTCATTAAAGGTGTCAAGTCAGTTGAATAAATAGGTCATAAATTCAAGAAAAAGGTCAGGTTCAAGATATAAAATGGGATTGGTGAGCCCATTGATGGCACTGAAGCCATGAGACAAGATGAAACCATTCTATGTGCAGATCACAGCATGCATAGTGAAGTTGGCTGAATTCTGTTTAGCTCAAGTGTCATCTTCCCAAGCAAAAGTATCAAAGTAAACAAGAGAGGAGGCTGTGGGTGAATACAGGGGAGTGATCTCAGTTCAGTTGCACATGTGCCTCCAAGAACCCAAAACAGTATTTGGTAATACATATTTGCTGAGTAAATATATGAGATGTGTCCAGAAGGCATCCAACCATGATATATGAAAAGTAGAGACATTTATTGAAGAAGATGCAGTATACAAGGAACATTGTACATAGGACAATGATACCTCATCCCTTTCAAAGAAGGCACCTTAGAACCTCACACAGTTCTCCCAATTGCCATCAGCTGCCTGGTCTAATTTTCCTGAATCTCATTGACAGTCTGAAATCTCTTCTCTTTCAAAGGTGATTTTCATTTTGGGAAAAGCCAGAAGTTGAAGGATGCCAGATCTGAGCTTTAGGGAGGCTAAATCACCTGCGTTATTTGATGTTTTGCCAAAACATTCTGAATGAGACATGGTGCATGAGTGGACACGTTGTCATGATGAAGCTGCCAATTACCAGTTGCCTATAGCTGCAGTCTCTGAATCATCCAAATAGTTTCTGCAGAAGAATGTTCAAGTCCAATGCAAAATTTGATGCAGATTTGTTGCTCTACTTGCTTACTCATTTTGAATGTGACAGCCACACAGTACACATGCTCACTCAATGGCATTTACCACCCCACTGACTAGTACAGTGAAGTCATCATTGTTCATGCAGATTCATTCCAGTCCACTCTCCTTGGCCGCCAGGTTACATCAATGTCACACAAACTGTTCTCATTATATTAACAATGGCTGGATTTTGTATGGACAAAATATGACATATATATATGTATATGTGTATATAAAATGAATAATAGTTTTATAAGCAAAAATATTGAGAAATGTAATCTATATTTAAAGAATTCATAATATAATCTATGCAACTGAATATGAGAGAGATAGCTTTAAAAAACAAATAGGGTTTGGACCTGGGAGATTAATAGGGGACACCCCAGACAGTGGAAGTAAGGATAACAGAGGCCCAATGCACACGTTTATAGGTGTACTGGTGATTAATTACATTTGACTGAGGATGAAACATGTGTGCAGATTAGGAGGGACCAGAATATACTTATGTATGTATACATACATACTCCTTTTCTGGGCCTATCCACTTTGTTATGAAGATCATTGTTCCATTTGCTGGTACTAATTCTCTGACCTGTCACTGCCAGTCCAAGGCCTAATTCTGTATTCAAAGTTTCCAAAATGGTTGTCTTGAGTCATTAGATTTTTATTTAAGTCATTTTTTATCCCCAGCTCTGATTTAAAAGTGTTATGGCACTTTATCATTCACTTGTTTTCATGTTGCTTTGCCATTATCACCTATGTATTTTATATCTGTACATTTAATATCCTTCAAATAAATTGCATGCTCTTAAAAATCAGTACAGACACTATTTCTTTGGACTTCATCTATACATAATTCATGTTTTGAAAAAATATTTTAATTAATAATTTATGTAGTTGGAAGAAACACATATTAGAAAAAATAATCCACATTCTTGGTGTTCTCCTTTTTTGGTGTTGCTTTTCTCAATTTGTCTCTAATTCTCTGTGCCTCTCTCAGTAGGACTCTGCTGCTCACTCTCTGCATGAACACATGGATATGCATATATACATGCACATATGTGAACTTATAGTATCTATACAAATAATACATCAAGAGGCATTCATTTCTAAGAAGTGCAATCTTCAAATTATATTATCAAACTATAAATTTATTTGCTTTTTTAGGTAAAGATAGCATCTTATCAAACTAGAAAAGTAAAGTGTCTTTAAAATCAACACTAAAGTACTTTTATGTGTGTGGAAAAGGTAACAGTCGTATGTCTAAGACAGTGTTTGTGTCTATGTGCTGTCAATCACCTTCCTTCTATTATTAGTCTTCGAGGGAAGATAAACAATAAGATTGACAGTTTTTGTGTCCTTTACCATTTTGTGTCACCATCGCAGAAAAGAGGCTAGGAGTTATATCATCACTCAAGTCTGTCACATTTAATGTATTCTCCTATTTGTGTTAAAGCCTATTTTCTTCATAATCCTCATATTGATGATGTATTATTTTATTACAGAAATATTTTATCATAATACATGTCCTGTACCACAGATATGAACATTTATGCTGTTGCCAAAATCTCCAGAATATAGAGATTCTTTGTGCAAAAATAAAATCTAAAGTAAGTGAAGAGTAAATATGACAAGATGTGTGGATTTTCTTTTTCAAAATTCTATATTACAAGGAAACTGTTATGAATTTCTACATCTGTATAACATATAATTCAAACAGCAAATTTTAATATATTTGGCATAAATCAATGAGATATTTAGTGCTGCAATAAGAAATATTTTTTTTAATTTTAAATTATGTTTATTATGAAGGATATGGGATATTTCTTTTAATAATGCATGTTTGCTTAGAAAACTGATATCTGATCAGAAATGGTGATAAAATGGTGAAGTGCAAAGTATAAGAATACATTAATATAATAATGACAATTTCTTTTTTGTAATAATCACATGATAAAGTACCAAATGTAACTTATTCTATAATTTTTAAAGTTTTAATGTTACTAAAGATTCAATATAACAATTAATGGAATTATAAAATTCAGAAAAGTACAAAGATGCAGGACAAAATATCAACCAAAGTTCAAATACTCCATTAGGTACTTTCTTTGTTTTATCACAAAATCCATACGTTAGTGAATGCTCAGTTTTGCAGCCCTCTGTTTTTAACTAGAGTTATAACACTTCCCTGTGTTAAAGTTATTCCTGTTTAAAAAATGAAGGTTTTTTGATAGTTCATCAGAAAGTTTGTTTTCTAGTGCTGGTTGATGTGGCTCAGTTGGTTGGAGTGTTGTCCTATACATCACAAAGTTGAAGGTTCAATTCTTGGTCAGGGCACATACCTAAGTTGTGGGTTTGGTCCCCAGTCATGGTACTTATGTTAGGCAGCCAATCCATGTTTCTTTCTCACATAGAAGTGTCTCTCTCTCTAAAATCAATAAACATATTTTAAAAGGTTTGCTTTCTAATATTGGATATTAATCTATTTATACTTTATATAAGGTCATGATGATTATTCTTGTGCATAAATATTGGTTAAAGCTGAAACAACTTCCACTAGGATGAGAGACTATGTCAATACTTCCCTACAACTGATAGCCTGTTCTCTTGATTTTCTTCCTTTCCGTAATAAAATATTTTCAAATGATTTTTCTTAAGAAAAGGAAATAGATGGTATTTTTCTGAAACATAGAATGTCTCACATTTATTTTTCTGTTGCAACATCATGTGAAAAATGAATTGTTGGTTATAAAATTTTGTCTTTATAACCTTTCAGCCTCAGTTATGATGAATTTGTCCTTTTGTTTAAGAAATTTAATAACTTTTAGAATCAAAATGGATTAATTTTAACCATATAAATTGTTCTATTAATATGTCTTTAGTTACAGTTGTTATGATATTTTTCTAAATTTCTCATGAAATAACTGAGTATACATACACACAGAAGAAAAGACTGTATATATATATATATATCTTTTTTTCTTGCTATATGTGCTACCATTTCTTCCATATTCTGAGACATCTCAAATTTGTTGTCTACATCATTTTTTTTCCATATCCACTACTACATTTATATGGCCTTGACTGCTACTTTTCTTTCACACTTGAATTTTCTTGTATTTTTATTCTATCTTCCTCTCTATTTTTAATTGCATCCTGTTTTCATTATATTTCAAATTATTTTTTTCTCTGTGCCTTTCTGGTCTTTTAAAATGAGTTTGTATCTTCTCTTAATGCACTTATCTAATAATTTTCTTGTTTCTATAGCAAATCTTACAAACTTATTTTGGAGTATGTCCCTTTCTTCTGATAAGCAGTAATGGTTTGGCCAAAAAGTCCATTTAGGTTTTCTTCTTTCTGTAAAGTGAAAGACACATATTTCATTTTCACTAATAACTTCATTGATTTGGGTGTATTGAGTATGTTGGCTTTATCCCATGTGGTAGAACATGTGGTAGAAGGAGGGGCCACTCCTTCAACCTTGTCCCAGCCTGATCAGAATTTTTCCCTCACAGAAGTTCCCCAGGGGTCCCACCCTGTTGAGCTCAAACTCTTGGCAGAATCTCAGACAGACTGTAGTGTGGCTCTAGTGCAAGAGCCATTTATCCATTGCATGTTTGACTGGTGCAGAGCCCTCTCCTTGCATGGCCTAATCTTGTTCTGTTTGGTCCTGATAAACTCTTTTGGCCTCACCCAGATGACTTCCTGAGACCCAATCCTACCATAAAGGTCTATGCTATAAACTCAATGGGCACCCACTGGATGACAGCTAAATTTAGTGTATCATGGGATATTTGCTGACTAATATCAGTCGCAGGCCTAGCACTGAATTTGATCTTGTATCAGTCTGGTCAAAACCACTGGCTCCTAACTGGTAGCTCACTGAGAATCTGCCATGAAACTAAAGTACCACTAGAGGATCTTTCAGTGACTGGGCCTATCAGACAGCTGGCAGGCAAAAGCTGGTAGAGATGTATCTTTTAGTACCTTGGGAATTTTGTTGATTTGCAACTAGGCCCATTGCTGGTAAAAGCCAGCTTTGTGCACAGCTTATCCTTCCCACGCACTCCCAGGCCCAATAGAAGAAGATACAAACTGGATTGCTTTGTAGCTCCAAATAGGTTGCCCAGGGCCAGACATAAGCAGTGTCTGATATTGGTCAGCACCAGAGTCACTCCTAAGAGGCCACAGAGCCAATACACCCAGTGGTCTGCTTCAGACAACATCATAGCAGGATCTGATTAGCTGCACAAGTGGCATATTCAAATGGAGATCTTGGCAGGTACCAAACCCTGCTAAGGCAAATTCTGCTGTATGTGGTCATCACTTGCACAGCATGTTGTACACTGTGCTCAGGATTGATCCTCACAGTCAGCTAGCCTGAGAGTCCACTCCACACATAAATGGCCCAATAGCAATCAACACTCAATTATAAAGGGGCCCACATAACCCACAAAGGGGCAACCCAGGAGCATCCAGCTCAGGTGATCAAGGAGACTGCTCCACTTGGTCCCACAGGATACCTACTACATAAGGCCACCTTACAAAAACTAAGAGTTATAGCAGATCTATCTAATACATAGAACATACACATGCGCACATGTGTGTGTGTGTGTGCGCACACACACACACACACACACACACACAGATAGCCAAAATTGAGAGACAAAGAAATATGCTTCAAATAAAGAAGAAATCTTCAGAAAAAGAAAGCTAAATAAAATGGAGACAAGCAATTTGCCAGATATGGAGTTCAAAAAAATGGATTTAAAGATGCTCAAGGAACTTGAGAAATTCAACAGAGATGACAAGCATAAAGAAAAAAATACACAGAAACCATAAAAAAGAATCAGTTAGAAAGGAAATATACAAAATATGAAATGAAAAATACACTAGAAAGGTAAAGAATACATTGGATGAAGCAGAGAATTAAATCAGAGAGTTAATAGACAAGGTAGCAGAAAACACCCAATCAGAGCAGCAAAATGAAAAATAAAAAATAAAAAAATAATAAGATAGCTCTGGCTAGTGTGTCTCAGTGGATTGAGTGCCAGCCTGCAAATCAAGGGGTTGTTGGTTCGATTCCCAGTCTGGGCAAATGGCTGGGTTGTGGGCCAGGTCCCCAGTAGGGGGTATGTGAAAGGCAACCTCACATTGATGTTTCTCTCCCTTTCTTTCTCCCTCCCTTCCCTTCTAAAAAATAAATTAAATTAAATCTTTTTAAAAAGCAAGATAATTTAAGGGACACATGGGACAATATGAAATGTAACAACATCTGCAATACTGGGATATCAGTAAGAGAAGATAGGGAACAAAGGATTGAGGACCTATTTGAAGAAATAATAACCCAAACTTCCCTAATCTCAAAAAGAAAGTCACACAAGTCCAGGAAGAGCAGAGTTCCCCAAACAAGATGAACCCAAAGATGCACACACCAAGACACATCATATTTAAAATGTTGAAAATTTCCCTGGCTGCTGTGGCTCAATGGATTGAATGCTGGTCTGCAAATCAAAGGGTCACTGGTTCGATTCACAGTCTAGGTCACATGCCTGGGTTGCAGGCCAGGTCCCCAGTAGGGGATGCTTGAGAAGCAACCGCACATTGATATTTCTCTCCCTCTCTTTCTTCCTTCCTACCCCTCTCTAAAAATAAATAAATAAATCTTTAAAAATAAATAAAATGTTACAAACTAAAGAAAAAATCCTAAGAGCAGCAAAAGAAATAGTTACCTACAATGGAGCTCCCATAAAATTTTCAGCTAATTTCTCAACAGAAACATTTCAAGCCAGAAGGGATTGGCATGAAATATTTAAAGTTATGACAAACAAGGGCCTACAACCAAGACTGTTTACCCAATAAGGCCATCATTTAAAATTAAAGAAGAAATAGTTTCCCAGACAAGAAAAAACTAAAGGAGGTTGTTACCACCAAATCAGTGTCATAAGAAACATTAAAGAGTATTCTTTAAGAAGAAAAAGAAAAAAAAATACCAGGAACAGAATTAAAAGAAAACGATGATAATGGATACATTTATATCAATAATCACTTTAAATGTAAAGAAATGGCTTAAATGCCACAATCAAAAGACATAGAGTGGCTGAATGGATAAGTAAACAAAACCTATGTATATTCTGTTTATAAGAGACCCAGTTCAAAACAGAAGATACACACAGATTTAAAAAAAGATAGAAAAACAGATTTAATGTAAATGAAAAGAAGAAAAAAGTTGGGGTATCAATATTTATATCTGATAAAATAGACTTTTAAGACTGATAATATTAAAGGATATAATCCAATGACAGAATATATCCCTTGTAAATATGTATGCACCCAGCATAGGAACACCTAAATATGTAAAGAAAATATTGATGGGTGTAAAGGGAGTGATCAACAGTAATAAAGTCATAGCAGGATATTTAACACCCCACTGACAGCAGTGGAGAGATCTTCCAGACAGAAAATCAAAAAGGGAAACAGTGTCTCTAAACGACACACTAGATCAGATGGGTTGAATTGATATCTGCAGAATACTTCACCACAAAACAGCAGAATATACATTTTTCTCAAGTGCACGTTGAACATTTTCTAGGACAGACCACATGTTAGGACACAAAACAAGTCTCAGTAGATTCAAAGAAGATTGAGGTTATATCAAGCATCTTCTATGACCATAATATTATAAAACTAGAATTCAATGTAAAAATAATTCTTTAAGAAAAATACCCAAAGACTTGGAAGCTAAATAAGATGTTGCTAAACAATGAATAGTTTAATAATGAGATCAAGAAAGAGATCAAAAGATACATTGAAACAAAAGAAAATAAAAACAAAACAACCCAAAATCTGTGGAACACAATGAAAGCAGTCCTAAGAAGGAATTCATAGTATTACAGTTCTATCTCAAGAAATAAGAAAAATCTCAAATAAACAATCTAACTTTACACTTAAAAGGACTAGAAAAAAATAGGCAAAGCCCAACTTGAGTAGAAAAAAATAATAAAGATCAGGAGAAATAAATGAAATAGAGTCTAAAAAATAAACAGTACAAAAGATCCAGGAATCTAAGAGTTGGTTCTTTGAAAAGAAAAACAAGATTAAAATCCTTTAACCAGACTAATCAAGAAAAAAAGAGAAGGGGCCCAAATAAATAAAAGCCAAAGTGAAAGAAGAGATGTAACAACTAATTCTAAAGAAATACAAGAGATCTTAAAATTCACTTGTGAAGTCTTCTTGTCCAGGTCTTTAGTTTGTCGGGAGTGTTTTGATTACTGCTTCATTTTTATTATTTGTAATCTGCTCAGATTTTCTGATTCTCCCTGATTCAGTTTTGGAAGATTGTGTGTTTCTGAAAATTTATCCATTTTGTCTAGATTGTCCATTTTGTTGGCATATGGTTGTTCATAATATTTCAAATGCAGAGTATGTCAAGTTAGCAGATAGTTGAATCTTTTGGTATTTGAATTTTTAAACTAAGCTAGCCTGAGAGTCCACTCCACACATAAATGGCCCAATAGCAATCAACACTCAATTATAAAAGGGCCCACATAACCCACAAAGGGGCAACCCAGGAGCATCTGAATTTTTTAAACTAAGCTTCTGTTATGTTCTTGTTCCATGTGGAAAATTGTATGTTCTTTTCTCCTTAATCCATTTTTATGAGGCTAGATACACTATTAATAAGAATGATAGACCTCCAGACTTTATCAAAGCAAGATGATACCAGGAAAAGGGAATCATCTCATCTATTTCAGTTTTATATGAAAACACATACACACATAGTAATATACTACTATTTTTCTGACTTGTCCAAAATGAATTTTGTCATTTAGGATTTCATTTAAATTAACTAGACCTGTGTGCACACTTCTTCATAACTTTCTGTTACTCTCTCTATATACTTCATTTTGTGTCTGTTTTATGAGAATGCTGAGACCTAAGAGAAAGAGAAACCATTTTGAGTGTATGCATACTAATTTTGTAAGGGTGAAATTTTGAAACATACTTGATTATCTGAGTAATTCTCACTGAACCATTTACTTCTATGTGACAATATTTTCAGAATAAAATTCAGCAAGCTAAAGCCACATCTGGAGCATAAAGTTTAATTCATATCAAATAATTTAAAATATAGATGAATAATATCATTAATAAAATTAATGCATCATCATTCATTGAAAACACCTTAAAATCTACTGAAGCTTTTTAATAGATAAAATTAAAATATATACACAGATTTAAAAAATTAATACACAATTATAATTATTATATACCATGCTGAATAATTTTTATTCTAAAATTTATACATGTAATATATTGTATCATTGACTTAGTGATTGCTCATCACTGAGTCAGTAATTATGCACGATTGAATAAATTATGAATTGAATGTATGATTAAAAGTAGTAAGTGTTACTCCTAAGTAAATTTCAAAGGTAAATTTCTGAGGTCATTAGAAGGACTTCAAAAGTTACTTAGGTCACATTCTCCTGCAATGTGAGAAAAACATTTAAACATTCCTGGTAGGAAATCAGGTAGCCATTATTTGAACACCTTTTTAGATAGAGCTTACTAACTCATGACTTGCTCAGTGCAATTGTGAGGAGCTCAATAAGTAGAAAGACAATCTCTGTCTTACTCCCAAATCAACTGACTAGCGTCTAACATTCAATGAATTTGACAAGAGTAAATATGATCTTCCAATCATGTGCCAGTAGCCACTTCCTATGTTCATAGTGTTTTCCAGTGAACACATTTCCAGACTTTAAACACACACACACACACACACACACACACACACACACGCAATGGACTTTGAACTACTTTTATTCTTTCTCAAAATGTACTATACAGATTACCAGAGAGAAAAAGCTAGTACAAACTTGTACACATATATGCATATGTGTGTGTGATAGCAGCATTTTCCTTTTTCAATAGTTACCTTAGTCTAAGTTTATTGAGAATTTTCAAATGAGGATTTCACATTTTAGAGGACTCCATCATTGTATAAAGAAAATATAGAATTTATAATATTTTAATAATTGAGTTATATTAACTTATAATAAGATATATTGTATTTTATCAAAATGATATCAGAATTAAAGTGAAATGATTACTACATATTCTATTTCACAAATATATACACACATATATAAAATTAATACACAATTGTAATTATTATAAATCATGCTGAATAATTTTTATTCTAAAATTTAATTTAATAGATAATGAACAAAAATTCTCTCATTTTTTAAAACTAGAATCATGCTCATAGCTTTGAGGATGATATAGTCAATAGGAAATCACTATAATGTAACCTCTATGGATATTTCTTCTTTGCTGAACCCAAGGCATTGTTGAGAAAATGTGTTCATGAACAATAGGTTCATAATTTTGTTTTATAATTTAGTAACTTCAGTTAAACTTTTATAACAAAACACACCAAAATTATAACTGTTTTAGAGAAAATACATTATCTACTGTTTTCCAGGATATTAGATATCTACATTAATTTTTATGTAGAAATGTTAGTGTATATAGATATAGTGGTATAAACAAGCCTACTTAGCAAGGCAGAAAATACTAGTTGCTCATTAATATCCTTCCTTTCTGTGCGTACAGCTAGGCTGCATTTGCCAGTCTGCTTTGCAGTCTGGCCGTGTGCCTGAATGCAGACTAGGAGCTGACATGGTCTGTGCAATTCTAGGGCCCTTCCGGTAAAATGTCTTACACAAGGCTCCCCGGGCTCACCTACTCGCAGAAGACTTTCAAAGTCAGAAGTCAAAGATGGCATTTTATGTCCCTGATAATCCTACGGTACATATTACTCTCCACCAATGACCTTGAGCAGTTCTTTGCTGTTAAAAGTTAGAAAAACTTCTTTATACTTTAAGCTACTGAAATGCAACTTGTGCATTCCACAAGCATATTGATAATTTTTCTATATTATCAAGTTCATTGTTTCAGTAGTGTTTTCAGTGTGGTAATATTTTGTTTTTTTCAAATGTTTCATAACAGATTACAAATATAGGATTAAAAGTAGTGATTTTTTTTAAACATTTGAGGTAAGAGAAGCTGAGGTTTATAAATTGAAATTATATGACTGGAAAAACTCCCTTCAAAAACTGACAGTTTCCACATTTATTGCTTGGATTCTGTTCATCTTTCTATTCTAAAATTCCATTTACTATGGTTTCAGTAAAAATTCAGTCCAAGCTGAAATTTAGTATGCCAAATATCAGCTCTAGCACAATGGTTGTTTTTATTACCAATTTTCCAAGAGATTGATTTAGATTGTTTTATGTTTTATATAAAAACAAAACAAAAACAAATAGACAAATATTCACTAGCTTGATATTTTATTCTGTCTATATATCTTAATTCCTTCATTCCTGGCAATCCATAGTACTATCACAAATAATACATACTGGGGACAGTCAGTATTTGATTATACTATTAAGAAATAAAATATTTTGGCTATTAAATAAAATAATGCTTCTATTATAAGAGTGACTAGATTCTTTCTTTTGTCTGTTTTATAATGTCTAGAGGCATATTTTGACACCACGCAAATAAATATGTCAATTGTAAATTCTTACAAAAATTGAGCATTGAATTTGTGGTTCCTTAGAAGTTTTATTAGAACTTAGTTGACTTATTTTTTCATTCTGATTTATTAGGATACAGATATACTTAATAGAAAAATCATTATGGTATACCAAAAGAAAGCTGACCTCACTGAAGTTTTCTTTGTCTTTTTCCTTACTCTTGGGAACAGTAGATATTTTAGCTGAAAAAAATAGTGACCAGTAGATTGTAGAAGTCAGTTTGGTCGGTGATCAGTTCTAGAGAAATAGGTCTGGGCCAAGCAGACCAGCAATTAGCACAGACTTAGGTGGACAGTAAGCAGAGAGTAGGCCTATTAAATAAATTGAGAAACAAAGCAGGTTGCTGATCTGGGCAACCTTAAAACAGTAGTGTCAAAATCATGGGGAAAAGTCTATCATCATACAGCAGGCAGCAAAATAAAACTTGATATTGAATCAAAGGCCACAGACAGCATTCTCAGACCTTTCCCACAGGCAGAACCTGAGTTATTGTACTGATATATCTGAACTGCCTGTAGCAGTTCGGGTGGGCGGTGGGGACTTGTGCTGAGAGTGAGAATGACACCTAACAGCTCCAGTTCTCAAGAACTAATCACGTCAGTTACATTAAACTGGCTTTACTTACTGTTCAGAAAATGAATGTGTTTTTTTTTAATGTTTAAATGTAGGCAATGATTGTTTTGACTAAAGTCCTATGGGTGTTTTTGGAAACTTGTGCTCAACATTGAGAATTTAATTAGTTAAGATGATTCTTGGATTGACTTCTATCATCTTGATGTAGATTTTTGCATTAGTACCTGCCTATAAAATGCAGTGAATTATAATAAAATAATTCATTTCTATGGAATTTTCTAAAATAATTTAATCTGTATAATTATAGAATATTATCTGCAAAAGATTGATGACCCAGATTTTAAATTTAATCCAATAAATTATTAATGGGCATCTGTATATATCATAATATATGTAAGGTCTTATGGGAAATACAAAGAGATATAACGATACTGATTTGAGGAAGTTTTAGGTTAAATGGGTGGACTAGGAAAAATGCAAAAATAATGAGGTTGATACTTACTGCATTTTACTCATCATTTTAAAGTGATTACATCATGAAATATGATTTTATTATTATTTAAGCACCCTAAAGTGTGACATGAATTATTACTCACTGGAAACCTACTTAATAATATGAAAAATGTCTCTAGCAAGAAGTTTGTGACCACCTTTATAAATATTATGATGTTTAAGAAAGGAAAACTATCTAATGCAAGTATGCACACATTGCTATTTGGTTCTTAAATGAATAATGTCAGCTAAATTCAGTGTACTTATTATTAAGTTAATTTGGTTTAAAAGTAAGTAATATACAATTTATTAACCATGCTAGTAACTTTTGTTATACATGAATATATAATGTAACTAAAATCCTCTAAGTAATTAATTGTCTAAGGAGTTTTTATTTTACCCAGCATGAACCCCAAATACACATTTGTATGTTTGATAAATATTTAGAACCAGTAGCATATTGGGAAAATAATATTTATACTAAGTTAAGTACTTTTTAATATATTCTTATTCATTGGTCACCACTCCTTATTTACAGCTAAAGTTAAATCCTCCAGATCTCAGAGTTTTGAATCTGTTAAATCACCTTGCCAGTGGGTGGCAGGTACCTCATAGCTGCACAGCCTCAGAGCAGCCTACTTAACCCATTAGCTAATTTTTTATCTCTATGATATGTGAATAGTTATATTTAAATCTTTTATTAGATATTCTATTTAAAAAATCTTTAATTTTTTTAATATCCTCATTTCTTTTCTTAAGTTATTCCTTTTCCTGGGGCAATATTTAAATTCTTTATTTTTCAACAAGTCTTTGAGTATTTATATTTTTAAAGATATTTAAATATTGGTGAACATTTTATATCCTCAAAAGAGTATTTTTTAAAATTGAATTCACTTCAACTGAAAATATTATAATCCTTTATTTAAGTCCACATATATTTGGACTTATTGTATAGAAGTTAAATAATATGATTTGAGTCTGGTTAGCTACTACCTTTTGTGTTCATTTGGAAACCATAAAGTAGCATGACCATAGTTTCAGAGGTCACTCATTCAGTATTTCAAATCATTTCCCAATGAACTATTACTTTGTTAAAAATTTTTGTAGCATGATATTTCTAACTCTTTTATGCTTAACAGTGTCTAAATGAGGTACCTTTCTTCTTCTTTTTTTGGCTTCTCTCCCATGGGGAGACCTGTGGAGATATCGCAAAGAGGACTTCCTAGTTCAGTTCTTTTTCACTCTGTTCTCACCATGTACAGACAGGGTTTGGCTCTCAGTTTCAGTTCAATAGCCACTCACTGAATACCTCCTGTGCAGATAGTGATGGTGCAGGATTCTGAGACGAGCAAGACAAGGACGCTGCTCACAGAGAACCTGTTGAGTTATATTATCCCCTCTCTGGACTATTACAGGTTTCCCTGTATTCTTTCATATTTGACATGCTATAATAAAGTGAACTGAAGATGACATCAATCATATTTACAAACTTGAAAAGATAAATGTTCTGAATATAAGATTTGTTTAAAATGTTCAGTTTTAATGAGAATCTCCTCAAGCAGTTTTTTTTTTGTTTTGACAAATAAGTTATCAAGGATTGTTACACAGCAAATAATCACTTATTATTATACAAATAATGCTAATTGTGTCAGTTTCTGGGTTCTTGGCAATATGCTTTGAGGTTTTAGACATATATTAATATATTTCAGTTCTCTAAATAATATTCCTTATACTTGTACTCAATTATTACCTGCACCTTACAATCAGCAGACAGAGATGCATAATACTTAGGTGATCTGCCTAGATTTGTATGGTTAATTAACAACAGAATGTACATAAAAATGAGGCATTCTGCTCTTAGAACCCAGTGTTTAGTCAAGGATAGAATAATCATAAAACAATTCAAAATATTATATGATTTGGTAAGCTTAACCAATTGAGACATTTAATACAATAAAATATTTAGGTTCTTATCAGGAGTCCAAACCCAAAATATTTTAATAATACTTTTGCAGATTTATTGTAAGGTACTTTACAAACTACATGATATTATTCAGTTCTTATGATAACCCAAAGATGGAATGAATCAGGAATTATTATCCACAGGAAATCTGACCTCATACAAGTACCTAGAGCAGATCTCTTAATTCTGAAGTCTCTGCTTTTAGCTTTTCTCCATGAAAATGATTTAAATATAAAAGTGTTATATTTGTATATATTGAGTAATTCAGCTTGTCTTTGGTGATGTTATATAGTTTCCACAAAATAATCCAACCAAAAGAGAGTTAAATTTATTTTCCAAGATTGACTAAAAATTGGAAGTTCTGTCATTAGGAGGTTACTGTATCAGAGGAAATGAAATTGAACACAGTGGGTGAATAACATGTTTTACCCATACAATATCATGGCAGGAACCTGAGGTTTTCTCTTTTGGTGACCTCTTTAAAAAAAATAAAACAAGTAATATGTGATAAGTATTCTTAAAAATAAATCATAGCTTTGAAAAGCAGTTGATATAGCATGTGGTCCTATTGGGGAAAAGACACATCTGAGTTCCACTGTTTTCCTGTAGCAGGCATTTGTATTAAAACATGTAGGAGATAGAGTATGAAATAGACATTTATGATCAATGAGTTTATCTAATGGAGTCACAAACACAATCATGATCAAACTTGTCTTACTTTTTATATTCAATAAAAATCAGTTTCAAAAATATTTGCAATATGTCTTGTGAAATTAGAATTAACAGAGAATGGTAGCAGAGGGACTATAATCATTAACATATGTGTTATCTGAGTGTGTGGGAAGATGGTTTTTAAAAATACATTAAAAATAATGAAAATTTAGAATTTTCCCAAATCTTAAATATTTTATAATTGCCTATTCCTATCCCAAAGCACACACAGAAGCTGCAGCTAATTTAAGAATATGTGGCACTGGGGATCTTCCCCTTCCTGTTTGGCAAATATGTACAATGAATTTTAAGCTTTGATATCTTAATCATTTCCCCTACTTGATCAAATGTACATAAAAATGTTTTGTTTGAGTTTTTATTATAGATTCATACCTAATTGTAAGAAATAATTCAAAAAGATTTCATCTACCTTTCAGTGAAATAGCATCTTGCAAAGATAACACAACTAGGGGATCGACAATAATCTATCTCTCACCAATCTTATTTGGGTTTCACCAATTTTACATGCATTTGTGTGTGCATGTGTGTTTACTTCCATGCATTGTTATTACATGTGTAGGTTCAATTATCCATCACCAGAATACTGTCAAGACAGAATACTGTCATCACTACAGGTGTTTCTTGTTTTGTTCTTTTATAACCAAATTAATTTCCTTACTACTCCCTTCCACCCCTTAATATTCTTATTGTTTGCTAACTACTGACCTCTTCTTCATCTCTATAATGTTATCTGAAGACTCCATATACATGTACTTTGTCTCAATTATTATGGAGTTTTTGACTGTATCACTTTGTATGCTTTCTTAGTAGTTGTTCCGGGTACTGAAATATACATTTGTGGACTATTTTGGTCTGCTAATACAATGTTTTGCCACTTCAAGTAAAATTTGGAAACTGTACTTCCATTAGGTCTCTTTGCTCTACTCATTGTTTATTTCCCTTGAGTATTCTTCCTATATGTGTTGAGCACAGCATCAGTTGCTGTTATAATTTTGTTTCAACTGTTACATAATGAAGAAAACTCAAAAGGAATAGGGTAGTCGATATTATATTTATCAATATTTTTATTCTTTCAGTTGTCTTTTCTTCCTTCTTGATGCTCCAAGAGTTCTTATTTTCTGCTTGAAGAAACTTTCTTTAATTTTTCCTTAAGACAAATCTGATGAAAACAAATGTTCTTAGTTTTCTTTCTTTTCGTTCTCTCTAAATTTGACTGTCGACTAATATGCACATGGGTAGAGCTAACTGAATTTTAACTCCCAGTGGATTTTCAATCCTATACCCTGAAACTAGACATAAATAAAAGGTTTTAAGCCCACATCCCTACACAAAAAAAGAATATATTTATTTCCCTTTAATTCCTGAAGGTTAGTTTCATTGAATAAAAATCAATCAGTGACAGTTCTTTTCTTTTCTTTTGAAAAATGTGCCACTTCTGGCCTTCATTATTTCAAATAAGAAACTTATGGTCATTTGAATTGGTCTTCTCTGATAGGTAACATGTCTTTATCTTTGGCTGCTTTCAAAATTTCTTTGTCTTTGGTTTCAAATGTTTAATTTTGATCAATCTTGACACGAACCTCTCTGGGCTTATCCTTTTTAATATTTGCTTGTCTTTTTGCTTCTGTAACTTATTTATTCTGCCAAATCTGCAGTCTTCAATCATTACTTCTTCAGATACTGTTTCAGCCCCTCTCTTGCTCTTCTTTTGGAACCATTATGATTCCAATGTTGGACATTTTGTTATTGTCACATAGGTCCCTAACATTCTGTTCTTCTGTTTTTAAATCTATTTTTTTCTTTTGTTCGGATTGAGTGAATTCTATTGCTCTTTCCTTGAGTTCGCTTATTCTATACTTTGTAATCTTCATTGTACTATTGACCCAATGCAGCGAGTTTTGATTTTGTTAACTGTGTTTTGATTCCTATAATTTTCATTTGGTTCTTTTTTATAACTCTTTTTTCTTCACTATTCTTTTCTATTTTTCATTTGTTTGAAGATAATTAGTAATTGCTTATTAAAGTATTTTCCACAATGGGTTCTTTAATTATTTTTCAGATTATTCAATATCTCAGTGTTGGCACCTATTGATTATGTTTCTTACTCAAGTTATAAGTTTTCTGATATTTGGTGCGACCAGATATTTATTATTATTACCATTATTATATCCAGGTCATTTTGGCTATTATGTTTGGACATTTTAGACTCTATTTAAATTTTCTATTCTAGAAAGCAGTCATTTATATAGGTTTAGCACAAAGGTCCTAGCATACAGGAACCTAGCAGGCTGTGGTTCCATCAATTTGTAACAACCTTTGTAGTTCTATGTGGTCAGCTTGAGTTGTTTAGTTCCACTGGAAAATGCACTGATGTCTACTGGTGTCACCTAAGAGTACAAAGGTAATTCCCCAGGTACCTGCTGGCTCTCAGATGTGTAAGTAATCCTCTAGCTTATTGGGAGATCATATCTAGAGTTGGAGATTTGTGGAGGGATTATCCTGCTGCTTTTGCTGCCCACTGAGCCATTGTCCTCCACCCACTCCGTCCCGCAATCACCACACTTTTGTCCGTGCCCGAGTCCTTTCTCTTCTTTGCTTAGTTCTTCCACCACCCAATTTCCCACAACAGCTGTCAGCCTTACTTCTATCTGTCAGAGTCTGTCTCTATTTTGCTTGTTAGTACAGTTTGTTCATTAGATCTCACCATATGGGTAAAATCTTTCTCTGGCCAAGTACTATTACATTATATAAATGTACCATAGCTGTTTTTTTAAAAATATATTTTATCGACTATGCTATTACAGTTGTCCTATTCCCCCTTTATTCCCCTCCACTCTGCACACCCTCTTCTACCCATATCTCCCCTCCTTAGTTCGTATCCATGGCTCGTCTCACCTATATTCCCCCCTTTAGTTCATATCCATGGGTCATACATATAAGTTCTTTGGCTTCTACATTTCCTATACTATTCTTAACCTCCCCCTGTCTATTTTCTACCTACCATTTACACTACTTGTTCCATAGCTGTTTTATTAACTCATCTGCAAATGAACACTTGGGCTGCTTCCAGATCTTGGCTATTGTAAATAACACTGCAATGAACATAAGGGTACATATATTCTTTTGAGTTAGTATTTAGGGTTTCTTTGGATAAATTCTGTGAAGTGGAATCAGTAGATAAAAAAACAGTTTGATTTTTAATTTTTTGAGACAACCTTATACTGCTTTCCACAGTGGCTACAGCAATCTGCATTCCAACCAACTGTGCAGTTGGGTTACCATTTCTCCCCATCTTCACCAGTACTTGTTGTTCGTTGATTTATTGATGATAGTTATTCTGACAGGAGTAAGTTGATATTTCATGTGGTTTTAATTTGCATTTCTCTGATTAGTGATGCTGGGCATCTTTTCATGTGTCTATTGACCATTTGGAGAATTGTCTATTCATGTCCTTTGCTCATTTTTAATTAGATTACTTGTTTTTTTGGTGTTGATTCTTACAAGTTCTTTATAAAATTAGGATATTAACCTTATTTAAACTGTCCTTTAAACTGTTTTAGGAAATATTTAGATGTATAGCTAAAAATGTTTATTATGTTGTGCTAAAAATACACAGTCTAACAGCATTGACTTTTTCTAATGTCATCCACATTTTCAATGCTTTCTCTTTCCAGCTTTAAGGGACAATAGGATCGAGCTGGTTCGGGCTTCTTGGCATGAACTGAGTATCAGTGTCAGTGATGTGTCTCTCTCGGATGAAGGACAGTATACCTGTTCATTATTTACGATGCCTGTCAAAACTTCCAAGGCCTATCTCACTGTTCTCGGTAAGTTCAAGGGATAAACACAATGCAGTCACAAGCCAGAGAGATGTTTACTACTAAAGCAACATGATTCAAAAACATATATAAATTTTAAGGATCATAATAATAGATGTAGTTCAGTCCCTTCTCTGCTACATTATAACAAAAAGAATTTAAAAAATGACTTTCCTCATTTTGTAAATAGACAAAGGGAGACATAAAAATGTGTATGACTTCTGAGAGTACAGAGCCTTTTAATTTTTAGCCAGCAATAAACACCAGGTTTCTTGTATTTCAATTAAATTATTTTGTATCAACTCATCTATGTATTGTACATGTGGTGATTCTTTCATAAAGTGATATAATAATGAGTATAATGAATTCAACATGTGTACTGGGTGCCTCCATTTTATCATATCAGCCATCTGATAGAGACCTTCTCTAATCTGTTATGACTTTCAAATACAGCCCCTTTGTGTATTTCAGTGCATTTAAATGGCCTTGACATTTCTATGTGTCTTCTCACCTTTTAAATGTGACGTTTTCTAGATTTTTCAAAGAAGTACATAACACCACTTGTGCATGCAGCTTGTAACTTCTTTGTTGTTCTACTCTCTAAATATTGAGCCATTTTTCAAAAGGTTAAAGTGACACAAAAAAGCAATACATTCATAGAGATTCCAAGGAAATATAGTTGCATCTCAGAGCCTTCTGTAATTCCACCAATGTTAGTGACTCAGTCAGATGAAATTGCTGCAGTTTACTAAAGCATACCTGTGTACTGAACAAGTTAGAGGAATTTCAAGAAGGGTATTTTTTGCCCTTGTTTGCATTTTTATTTTGATACTTAAAGCCCTAACATTGCCTTTAAAATAACTAATGTGTGCTGTTATTTTTTTGGGGGGTAGGGATATAAAAGTTAATCCAGCTAATGAATTTGTTTTGTGCATAGGATAAGAAACATATTTCTTTGCAAGTCCCACTGAATCTATTTTATCAAAAATCTTCACAAGTTTTCCATTAAGGATAAAATATAACCATGACAATTCAGTATTTCAGGGTACCAACTGAGGAAAGTTAATGTGTTGTTCTGTAGAGAGCCACCTTGAGACACCAAGAATAGGCAACTGGCTGGTTTCAGTTTATGAAATGATGGTGTGATATAGATTTTCTTTTAAAAGGCAATATAGAGGTGAAAAAAAATTAGCCCACTAATTGGAGTATGTTAATCTGTCATTTATCTTTGTTGTTTTTGTTTAAATATGTATTTTTTTGTTACTTTCCAACATGCTTATATTTTATTCTTTTAAAACTGAATTAAATACTATGATAAAGAAGCTTCCAGTCTGCCTTTATTATTGAATAATTTTAGAAGAAATTTTAGTAACTTTCTACTATGATAAGAGAATATTAATGCTCAAGAATCATGGAATGTTCTGTTACTTAAATTACCCATGTACTATCTATCGCTCCATATTAGTTATCTGCTTATTGATTGGACTAGAAGAATCAATAAGTGGTTAGCATTAATACTAATACACATAATGCTCCACAAAACTACACTTGAATTTCTAATACAAATTACATCAAGAGACATTCTCCACTTTAGAAAAATCAGAAAAGTAAGTATGGTTGCACTTACTGATGAGTCTTTTGATGGATTTTCTTGAACAAAATGCCTTTTCTTGAACAGAATACACAGAGGATAATGTCATTTTTAAGTTTTAGAATTATGAAATCAGAAATAAAAAGTACTATTCAAGTTTAATAATAATTTGCAAAGGAACAAAAAAATGTGCTTTATGAGTGTTTACCCCAATGAAAAGAATGTACATTCTTAAATCCCTATACTAGTAAATCTGAAAATATATTGAATGGTTGTCTTTAAGATTTACAAAGAGTATATTTTTATATGTAAAATTTAATTTAACTACTTTGAACTAAATAAATGATTATGTGTGTATAATGTATTTGTATACACACATATAATCATATATATGCATATATACACATTATATCTATATATTATAATCAGCTTATTTTATTTTATAGTAGTTTATTATTTTTGATTGAATTTATTGCCAGCTAACCACCCAGTTTACTTTTGTTTACAAAAGTAATAGTAACAAGCCCTGGCTGGCATAGCTCAGTGGATTGAGCACAGGCTGTGAATCAAAGCATCGCAGGTTCGATTCCCAGTCAGGGCACATGCCTGGGTTGCAGGCCATGGCCCCCAGCAGGCCCTCAGCAACCACACATTGATGTTTCTCTCACTCTCTCTTTCTCCCTCCCTTCCCCCTCTAAAAACAAATAAATAAAATCTTAAAAAAAAAAAGAATTTACAACTTCAGATTAGAGCTGTGCTAAAATTATTTTTTTTAAAAAAGTAATAGTAACAAGAATGAACAAACCTTGGGGATTAATTTTCACGTCATTCATTTGTTTCTATTTCAGGTGTTCCGGAAAAGCCTCAGATTAGTGGGTTTTCATCACCAGTTATGGAGGGAGACTTGATGCAGCTGACTTGTAAAACATCTGGTAGTAAACCTGCAGCTGATATAAGATGGTTCAAAAATGACAAAGAGATTAAAGGTAAAGTATGGGAAAAGTTCCCCAAATCAAAATTAATGTGTGCAATGTAGTTTGAAAGGTTAGATACATTTTGCACTCACTTTTTCAAATTATGGTTACTTTCTGAGTATAATCAGAACCAGATTTACCCATTCCCTAAATTAAGTAGTTTTATGATATATTTTAACAATATATATTTTATAATATGTGTGCCCTATTTCCTCTTATGGAAAGCAAGTCTAAAATAATATATAACTCATGGAAAAGTTGGAGAAATAAATGAATCAATATTAAAAAATACATGAGTTAATATATAAAAAACACCTAGGTTTGTGATTGGCAATAGTAAGCACCAAGTATAAGTTAGATAATATTTCAGAACTCATCTATAATACTTAGATTATAGACAGAGAAACTTCATGAATTATTTTTTAACTTTGTTGGTTTCTGACATTACAAAGTTTGAATAATAATGCTGACTAAATACCAATAAATCTGATTCCTAGTAAATCTCACAGAGGGTAAATACAATGTACTCATCTCAGCAAAAATGCACAATACAAACATACCTCAGAGATATTGCAGGTTCAGATCCCGACCACAACAAAGCTGGTATCACAATAAACCAAGTCACACATTTTGTTTTGTTTCCCAGTGCATATAAAAATTATGTTTACATTATACTGTAGACTATTAAGTGTGCAATAATATTATGTCCAAGAAAACAACATATATGTTTTATTAACACATTCTTTATCTCTAAAAAATGCTAATCATCATCTGAGCCTTCATTGAGTTGTAATCTTTTTGCTAGTGGAAAGTACTGCCTCCTTGTTGAGGGCCTCTGCCTAATCAGGAGGTGGTTGCTGAAGGTTGAGTGGCTATGGTAATTTCTTAAAATAAGACAACAGTGATCTTTTCTGTACTGGTTGACTTTGCCTTTCACAAACAATTTCTCTGTAGCATGTGGTGTTTTTTGATAGTATTTACCCACAGTAGAACTTCTTTCAAAATTGGAATCAATCTTCTCAAAATCTGCTGCTGTTTTATCAAGTAAGTTTATGTAATTTCTAAATCCTTTGTTGTCATTTCAACAATCTTCACAGCATCTTCACCAGGAATAGATTCCATTTCAGGAAAACACTTCTTTGTTCATCCATAAAAAGCAACTTCCCATCCACTGAGGTATTTTTCACGAGATTGCAGCAATTCAGTCCCATCTTCAGGTTTCACTTTGATTCTACCTCTCTTGCTGTTTGCATTACATCCAGTTACTTCCTCCACAGAAGTCTTGAACCCCTCAAAGTCATCCATGAGGACGTAATCAACCTCCAAATTATTATTAATGTTGACATTTTGACCTCTTCCTATGAATCATGAATGTTCATAATAGCATCTAGAATGGTGAATATTTTCCAGAAGCTTTTCGATTGAGTTTTCCAAGCAAGACCCATCAGAGGAATCAATACCTATGGCAGCTATAGCTCTACAAAATATATTTTTTAAATGATAAGATTTGAAGGTTAAAATTATTCTTTGGTCCAGGGGTTGCAATACCTTATTGTTCAATTAGCAGTTATGGAAACAACATGAATTTCATATATATCCACCAAAGTTCTTGGGTGACCAGGTGCATTGTCAACAAGCAGCCGCATTTTTTAGGAATTTTTTTTGTCTGACCAGTATGTCTTAACAGTGGGCTCAATATATTTAGTAAACCATATCTTAAACAGATGTGCTGTCATCCAGACTTTGCTGTTCTATTTATAGAGCACAGACAGTAGATCTAGTATAATTCATGAGGGCCTAGGATTTTTTAAATGATGAATGAGCATTGGCTTCAACTTAAAGTCAACAGCTGCATTAGCCCCTGACAAGAGAGTCAAGTCCCTTGAAGCACTGAAGGCAGACATTGACTTATTTCCATCTATAAAAATCTTCCAATATGAGGCTATTTTGTCAACATTGAAAATCTATTATTTAGGGTAGCCACCTTCACTGATGATCTTAGCTAGATCTTCTTGATAACTTGCCTCAACTTCTATATCAGCACTTGCAGCTTCAACTTTCACTTTTGTGTAATGGATATGGGTTATTTCTTCAAACCTCATGAGCCAACCCTTGCTTGCATCAAGCTTTTCTTCTTCAATTTCATCACCTGTCTCAGCCTTTATAGAATTGAAGAGAGTTAGGGTCTTGTTCTGGATTATACCTTAACTTAAGGAAATGTTGTGGCTGGTTCCATCTTTTATCCAGACAACTAAACCTTTCTCCATATCAGCAATAAAGTTGTTTTGTTTTCTTATCATTCATGTGTTCACTGGAGTAGCTTTTTTTAATTTCCTCAAGAACTTTTCCTTTGTATTCACAACTTAGCTAACTCTTTGATGCAGTAAGTCTAGCTTTTTGGACCATCTCAGCTTTTGACTTGCGTTTCTTATTAAGCTTAGTTATTTCTAGCTCTTGAGAAGTGAGAGTTATACAACACTGCCTTTTACTTGTGCACTTAGAGACCATAGCGGCATTATTAACTGGCCTCATTTCAGTATTGCTGCGTGTCATAGAATAAGGAGGCTCAAGGAGAGAAAGAGAGAAGGAGTAGTGGCTGATTGTTGGAGCAGTCAGAGCACACAAACTACAATTTATTTATTAAGTTCTTCATATTATGTGGGTGCAGTTTGTGGCACCCCAATTATAATAGTAACATTGAAAATCACTGATCACAGACCACCGTGACAAATATAATAATAATGAAGAAGTTCAAACTATTTTAAGAATTACCAAAATGTGATACAGAGACACAAATTGAGTAAATGGTGTTGGAAAAATTGTGTGGATAGACCTGCTCCACACAAGGTTGCCACAAACCTTAAATTTATAGAAACCACAATACCTGTGAAGCACAATAAAGCAAAGCACAATAAAATGATGTATGCCTGTAGACAAATAGACATGTGTGTTTAAATACACATACATTCATTTTCAATATTTATTTTTTATTGTTGTTCAAGTACAGTTGTCTCTATTTTCACCCCACCATGTCCCCCTATCTCACCCATCCCCACCTCCCACCCTCAATCCTTCCCTCCTTTGGCTTTGTCCATGGATCCTTTATACATGTACCTTGATGGCCCCTCCCCTCTTTTCCTCCATTATCCCTCCCCCCCCTTGTTACTGTCAATTTGTTCTTTATATAGTATCTCTGGTTATACGAGCTTGCTTTTTTGTTTTGTTGATTAGGTTCCACTTATAGGTGAGATCATATGGTGTTTGCTTTCACCACCTGGCTTATTTCACTTAGTATAATGCTCTCCAGTTCCATTCATGCTGTTGAGAAGGGTAGGAGTTCCTTCTTTCTTTCTTTTGTGTAGTATTCACATACACCTTCTCTTAAGGTGGACATAAGTTTACAGGGGAGATGACAGGTAAGGTTAGTAGTGGTATTTTGTACCCCACATAACAGGTATCTTGAATTTGATATCTTATGTATATTAAAACCTAGGTATAAGAATTGTTTATGAAGATTGTTAAAAATGTTCCCTATGTGCATAGTCTCAAAGCAACCTTCTAGGAGAAAGGTTTATATAAACCATTGTGATTATTTTAATTTATGATTCTATTATCTCATGTCAGATTTAAAATGATTCTTTCTAATAGGCATACAGCCCAACAAATAAGATTGCCTATACTACTTTGGTTTATAATCCATACAGTTATTTAATTTCTTTTCTGTTTTAATTACTCTTTCTGTATGCATATATCATTCCCCAAATCAGATTTACCTGCAATTTATCTCTAATCAGGACCTTTGTTTAAGATCTTCTAATATATTCATTTATTGGATAAAATTTAGAGAAATATAAGCCCCCAAGACAAAAGTTAGATATCATGCTATGCACAGTTAAACTTCCAGGTTATAATGTAACTTCATTTTATATTCTGCCATTTAAATCTGCTTTCAGGATATGTTCTCTTAGGCTTGCCTGGACCTGTGTAGCTCTTTCCTAAATGAACCCCCTATACTACTTCCAGATTTAATTTACTATGACAAGAATCTGACCAAAGAACTTTATCTTTTCTTTTTTAACTAAATTTATGGGGTGACGATGGTTAATAAGGTTATGTCGGTTTCAGGTGTACACTTCTATGATATACGCTCTACATAGTGCATTATCTGCTTACCACCCAGAGTCAAATCATCTTCCACCATCAAATACTTGATCCTCATAACTCTTCACAATTCCTCACCCCTTTCCCTCTGGTAAACACTATACTGTTGTCTGTGCCTATAAGTTTGAATTTTATATTCAACATATCAGTGAGATCATATGGTTCTTAGCTTTTTCCGACTGACTTATTTCTGTTAGCATGATATTCTTAAGGTGCATTCATGCTGTCACAAATGGCAATATGTCATCTTTTCTTATGGCTGAGTAGTATTCTGTTGCATACATGTACCACACCTTCTTTATCCAGTCATCTGTTGAAGGACACTTCACTTGTTTCCACGTCTTGGCCACCGTAAATAGTGCTGCAATGAGCATAAGTATGTGTATATTTTTGTGAATAAGTGCTTTTGGGGGGTATATACCCAGAAAAGAGTTGCTGGGTCACGTGGTAGCTCTATTCTTAGGTTTTTGAGGAACCTCTATACTATTTTCCACAGTGGCTGCATTACCCAGGAGTCATGGACCCCCACCTCATACCCAAACTTGTTCCTAGGTTCTTGCATTGCTCACAGGAGACAAATTCAAGTGAGAGCAAACACGTTTAATAGAAATGAGATAGCAAGTTTATTTATGAAACATATGAGCAAAAATAGTATAAGCAGGCAGTTGGATTAAGCAGGCACTCAGCTAACCCAAGCACACAGACTATTCGGGTTCAGGGGCTAAATACCTTAGCTAGCTACTGGGTACCTCTCCTTCTCCCCCTTCTACACCTTGGGATTAATACGAAGTCTTGCTTTCTTAGTAAAGGCTTTCTATCTAGTTAGTGAAACTATTGCAGAGGCTTCTTGTCCCAGCCCAGAGTCTCGAGGACTCTCCTCCTGCTCTGTCTTTGCTCATGATATTCGGAACACCTGGCAATCTTATCAACCCCAGCTCAGTACTGCTGAGTTAATTGGTGAGATGTGTCTCCCTTTCGTTTCTGGCCTCTTTTTTTAAGTTCTTCATTAGAATGTAAAGGCAAGGGCCCTGCTTTATTTCCCCCCTGGAAGCTCATTTGTAACTGCTACCTAATAGCTGTACCAGTTTACTTTTCCACCAACACTGAATGAGGGTTACTTTTCCCCCACAACTTCTCCAAGTGACAATATCTGTAGTCACTTGTCTTCATAATACAATTCTAACATGTGTGAGTTATATCTCATTCTAGTTAGGATTTGCATTTCCCTAATAGCTAGTGAAATTGAGCATCTTTTGATATATATGTAGGCCATTTATATGTTTTCTTGGGAAAGGCCTCTGTTCAGGTCTTCTACCATTTTTTTAGATTGTTTGTTTGTATGGTGTTGAATTATATGACTACTTTATGTATTTTTTATATTAACCCCTTGTCAGAGCTGTTGCTTGCAAATATTTTCTCCTATTCAGTTGGTTGCCTTTTATTTTTGTTTGCAGTTTCTTTTGCCATGTGGAAACTTTTTACTTTGATATAATCCCATTCATTTATTTTTGCCTTTAATTCTCTTGCCTTTGGGGTCAAATTTATTACATCTCTAAGACCAGGGTCCATATGTTTAGTACCTATGTTTTCTTGGATACCATTTATTGTTTCATATCTTATGTTTAGTTTACTTTTTCTGCTTAAGCACTTCTGATGGAAAGCCCTAACTTGCAGAGTAAGTTTAAAATCTGATTTCTTTGGCCTATGAGGAAGCTCCAGGCAGTGAATTCTTGCACCTCACATACGTCCTTCTAGGTGCAGAGCTTGTGGAAAGCGTTCCTGGACCCAAACCCAACATGTGTGTATGGAGGCTTCCCCACACCAACAATTTGGGTTCCCTAGTGTGAGAGCTCTCTGAAAAAGGTCCTTAAACTGTTGCTTTGTGGTTATCTGAGGCCTCATTTCATAGTCATGATTTACTAAGCCATGGACCATGGGTCATTGATTCAACTTCAAGTCCTTTTCCCTTCCCAGGAAGTCAGATTGTGGCACTGAAAGTTCTAATCCTCTGACAATGTGCTTGACTCTTACTGGCAACCAGCCCTCACCCTTGAGGTGAGGGGACAGAAAAAAACAGTTAGATGAAAATTGTGATTGCTTCATTCTACTATTTAATGGTAACTGGAGAAAAACAAAGTCTTACCATTAGCTACAGAATAAATTCTAAACAGCTTATCTAGATAAAGATCTTACATGCCTATTTGGCCCCTGCACTCCTGTTTATTTTTCATGTCTCTATCACACAGAATGTTTCACAGTTACTTCAAGTCACAAGCTTCTACACCACGTAGATACATGAAGTCACTTTCTTTAGAATGCTCTACTACCTATTTTTAGCCAAACCCATAGGATAAATTCCACTCATAATTTAAGAGGCATTATTCATTTAAGAAATAGTTATTGAGTGCCTACTTTGATTACTGAACTGTTAAACCTTCACCTCTCCCACGAAGTAGGGCTAATGTTTGCTTTTTAAAAATGTATAATCTTTAGCCAGTCCATATATTTATTACTGTGACTGTTAGATCTGTTTACAGGTTTATATTCCAAATGTGAGTACCTTGAAGAAAATATTCTGTTTTATTTGTTTATAGTTTTGTTTCATACATGTTTCTATTGAACTCCACAGAGTCTACTTTGAGAAATGGTAGATTATACCTTTAATTTAAACACTGTATTTAGTATTGGAAATCTAATTTTGGTCTAAGACTTAATATAGGTTATATAAAATTTTAATTTGGTTGAGTGAAATATTAACTTGTAATACAGAGATTTTGAATTATTTGATGCTAACATAAAAGAAAATGAAAAAGAAAGATTTGGATCCACTGAATTTAAAGTTCCTATATCAAGTAGGACAAGAATTAACTGAAAGTATATTAGTGTTAGTATTTTAAAGGCAGAAGATTTATATGATTTGAAGAGAAACCATAGTATTAGTATTTAAACTTATAGTGTACACCATGCATCAATATTTTTTTCTTCTCTGAAAGTGTTCTTTTCATTTAAATCTGGACTGTGCTAGGCACTGTATTATATAAAAAAAGAAATAGCATTAATAATATCTGTGTATATGTATATAAAACTTGAAGTTTTTTGTATGCTCTAAGTATATTACCCCAAGACTCTCCAGGCCACACTATGACATTGTATGGAAAGAGATAAAACAATCATTGCATGTTGGAATAAGTGATTTATAAAGGCATAATCACCAAAAATCTTTGACAAACTTTTTAAAAATTTTTATTAAAAAACAGCTTTATTAAGATAAAATAGACAAAAGCCATCTAAACGTATTTGAAGTGCTCAGTTTGATATATTTTTATACGTGTATATAGTGATGAAACCATCACCATAACCAAGAAAATGATCAGAATGTTTATGTACAAAAGGTTGGTCACATTCTTCCAGAATATCTTTCCCCACTCCTATCTCCCACTTCATTCCTAAGCAAGCACTGTTTTGCTTTATGTCATTACAGTTCATTTATATTTTTAAAATTTTACATAAGTATTATCACATAGTATGTACTCTTATTATTCTGATTTATATCGCTTGGCCCAAATATTTTGAGATTCATCCATGTTGTTGCATGTATATGGTGGTTCCTATTTATCACTGATTGGCATTTTATTGTATAAATCTATACCATCATTTATTTATCCATTTAATAGACTTTTGGGCTAAGTTTATTATTATTATTATTATTATTATTATTTTACATTTATGAGCCATATTTTGGTATTATATGTAAGATATTTTTGCTTAACTCAAGATCACTATGGCTTCCATAAGTTTTATAATTTTAGGTTTTCAATATGTTTTGAATTGTTTTATATTTTTATGCCCTTTTATTTCTCTCAGTTGCATTATTTCTAGGTTAGTTTTGATAGACTGATTGATCTCATTATAGATAGCATTTTCCCCCTTTGAATGAATAGTAGTTTTTTAATTACACCTAAACATTGTGAATTTTACCTTTTAGGTGCTGAGTATTCTCATATTTCTATAAGCATTCTTCAGCTTTGTTCTGGTTAAGTTACTTAGAAAAAATTTAGTCCTTTCAGAGTTCCTTTTAAATTTCTTAATGTGAGACCAGAACAGTATTTATTCTAAGAATATTGTTCTTAATACTGAAGTAAAATCCTTCTGAATGCTCAGTACACCAGTCAGGTTGTTTGGAACAAGCACTATTACCAATATGTGTGGACATCATGTACTATTTCCTCTAATCCTTGTAGGTGGTTCTTGTCCCAGCCTCAGCTTTCTCTCTCAGATGCACTGGTTAGTACTTACTTTTCTGAATCCTGGAAGGGACAAAAGTACTTACTCTTCTGAAACCTGAAGATATGTGAGTCTTGAATTTGTGCAGCCCTCTCCTTTTGATATTATGGCCTAGCAGACTTGAGCTGCATTGGCCTTCCCACACACCCAGCTTCATCTCCTTATCTCAGGCAGGCTGTCAGTTTCTAAATGAGTTTTTTCCTACGTGGTCCACAACTTGAAAATCTCTCAACACATTAAGCAGGAACACATTTTAGTATTCACTTCATTCATTTTCCACCTCTCAGGGATCATTGTCCATTGGTATGATGTTCAATATCTTGAAAATTTTTGTTTTTAGGTGAGAGGTAAATCTGTCTCTATTAGTCCATCTAGGCTTGCAGCAAAAGATGGTTCTGTCTTTGTTTTTGAAATGTAGAGGAATATCTTTATTTCAATGGCAATACTTAATTTGGTTTGCTTGCTGGTTTTGAGGTGAGATAATAAATTTTAAAGGATGAATGAAAATGAGAGTGAAACGTGTCTCTACTCACTTTAACAGAATATTTTAGATGAACAATTTTGCTAATTTTAAGCTTAGGACTTTTTTATTTAGCTACAGAATTTCAGTGCTGTTATGGGTTCTGATACATTGTGGGAATGAAAAGAAAAATTCTAGCATGTGTGTAACGAACTAAGACAAATATAATTATTTAGTGGATTTCACTTATTGTGAAGAATAAGCATTCTATCAACAAAAGTTTTTTTAACTTTGTTTTTTATTTAATTATTAAGAGGTACATATCGCAATAATCCAGGACTCATCAGTCTATAAGTAGTTTTGAGATTGTAATAAGATAAATATCGAAAGCTGCTAGCTTTTTAGTTCTCATCTACTAAAGGAGGGATTCAATTGCTGCTCAAATTCTCCTCAGGTAATTTCCTAAGGATCTTTTATGGTTTCTTCATGCACTATGAAAGAAGTCTCTCCCATTCTTTAGCTTTAGATTTTTCACAGAAATCCAGTTTTTAATGTATTTTTATGAAATCTGGGGAGAGAAAATCTAGTTCCAATCAACTTTGTTTAATAATATTCTTTGGACCCAGGAGGTTATTTTATAAAATTTATGAATTAGATATTTCTAAAAATGATCCTTTAATTTCTTTGATCAAGAAAAGTCATTAGATTCCAATAGTTTTTCACAGTATTATGGCCTGATTGACATCTTAGTGTAGCAGTATCTAAGTGCATGGGTAGCCTTTCTTCTGCTTCTATTGACAATGGGAAATTCTACATAGATTATTTTACAGAGATTATTCTCTAGTGGTATACATTAATGTTAGATAATAAAGTAGTAAGTGCATTCTCTCTTTTATTTAGTAGCTGGAATACTAAATACTCGGCTTCTTGCAAGTGGTCATACACATAATCTTCATCTTCCAAGAGAGTGATCAATGTTAAATTTCTCTTCATTCAATAATTCAGGAGATTAGCCACTTTTATTTATTTTTTATATTACAGCTTTATTGACAGATAATTAATATGCCATCAATTTAGCTTAAATTTGCAATTCATTGGTTTTCCGTAGTTTCAGTTACATAACTCTCACCACAGTCAGTTTTACATTCACATCACCCTGGAGAAATGCCATCCCTACTAGTGATCACTCTCTATTTTCCCCCAACCTCCTCTCCCCTTCTCTAGAACCACTAATCTATTTCCTATGTCTATGAATTTGCCTATTGTAAACATTTTATATAAATGAAATTATACCATATTGTGACTATCTTCTCAGCATAATATGTTCAAGGTTCATCTGTATTATATATGAGTACTTGTTATTTTTCATTGAATATTTTCATTTAATATTCTATTGTATGCATATACTCTTTGTTATTTACCCATTCATCAGTTGATGGGAATTTAGGTTTTTATTCCTTTTGACTATTATGAATAAATCTGCTATCAAAATTTAGAAGCAAGTTTTTGTGTAGAAGTATGCTTTTATTTCTGTTGGATATGTACCTAGGAAAGGTACTACTGGGTCATTTGTTTTTTGCTTTGTGTTCTTTGGGTGCTCTGATTTAGATGTTCATATGTTTGTAATTGTTACATCTTTCTTATGGATTGATACATAATGTTATTGATACCTTGATTTCCATCTACCATTTCACATTTTGTTTTCTGGTCTCTATCAGTTTCTGATAGGAAGTAAGTTAATTAATATTTTGGAGTTCCTTCGTGAAAGTCGTTTTTCTGCTTTCAAGATTGATTTTTTCCTTTGTCTTCTTGCTTTTTGTTATGATATGTCTGGCTGTAAATCTTTTTTGTATTTAAACTTTTTAGAATTCATTGAGCCTTTTGGTTGTGTCGATTAATGCTTTTCATCAAATTAAGTAGATTTAGATCAGTATTTTCATTAAAATTTTTCTACACTTTTCTCTCTACATTTTCTACTTCTTTTCTTCTGGTTTTCATAGCACAAGTATCCTTGTGTTTAATATAGTCCCTTGTTATTTTTTTCCCCTTATTTTCTTCAGATTACTTGTCTGTACTGATCTGTGATTTTTTTTTAGTTCATAACTATTGAGTCCTCAACTAAATTTTTTATTTCACTTATTGCATTTTCAACTCCAGGACTTTATTTAGTCTGTTTTATAATTTCACCTTTTTTATTGATGTTCACAATTATTTTGTTTTACCTCTTCAAATATGGTGGTTTGCTTTAGTTATCTGAATGTATTTAAAATTAATTATTTGAAGTATTTTTCTGTTAAACTCATCTTTTGGGCCTTCTTACCAGCAGTTTGTAATGCTTGCTTTTTCTTTTTTTTTTTTTTTTACTATGTAGAAGTCACACTGTCCTTTTCTTTGTCATGTTAAAAATTTGTTGAAAGCAGGACACTTAGATAATATATTGAGCGATTATGGATGCTGTTCTCACCCTACAGCTTGTTGTTTGCTTATGTATTTGTTTGATGACTTAGATGAACTATATTCACTGCAGTGCAAAGCCTGTGATGTTACTCCAAGGGCACAGCCTTGAACATGTGGATAGTCACTCTGGGAATGAGAATGGTTTTTGTAGGGCTCTCTTTGACTGTCTCTTTCCCTGATGTCTCTGTTAAGCTATCTAGCTCTGTTGGTATTATGCATAGCTCTTCTCCTCCACTACTTGTCAGGTGATTTCTCTATTGTTTTCAGCAATACCCTGTGCACAAATTCTTTCATAACTGATCCAATAAAATTGAGAGTGCTTTCTTAGAGATTTTTTTTTCTTTTTGATTCCAGTTTTAGAGCTTTTCTTTGACTGCAGTAAGGCTCTTTCTAGCTGTTTCTTCCTCTAATTTTCTCTCATAAACTAGCTGGGCTCTGGATTACCCTATTGCTCTCATGGAGCTACCACTATTCTTTTACTCACTTACCATCAAATCTTCATAGACTTCAAGAAGGCCTTGGGCTTGAGCTTCTCCACACTCTGTTCCAAATAGTCAGTTACTCTAGAGAGAGTTTCAGAACCCTCTCATTATGGCCTGCCTCTTCCTCTGGGCAAAATGTTTATAATGCCCCTCCTGAGCTGGGGGCATAACCTGCTTCTTTTAAAGTAAAATTACTCCTGTTTTAAAAGCAGGATGCCAGGGGAGTACAGGTAGACTCTGTCTTCTTGTACCAAAGAAGATATATGTATCATATAAATACTATATATACATATATATATATAT
>PVIA01012759.1:0-26400 GCA_004024845.1 Tonatia bakeri
AAAAAATTATTTATCATGTTACCTCTTAAAATCTATAACAGAAAGAGTATAAAGAATAAGACCAAAGGAGTCACCACTCTCATCGCCCAGATAATCACTGTTTATTTTTCAGGTAGAAACGATTCAAGTACATGGCTTGAGCATCTGAACAGAACAGAAAAGAATAACGGACTTGAAAGCCACTCCCGACCTCCCTGTCTCCTTTCCCTCACCCCCTCGAGGCTGCAGGGGGTCTTTTTCAAATTCAGGATCACATCACTGCCTGCTGACAACCTAGAGGACTCCTCACTGCTTTGGGGATGACATTCCTACCTGGTAGTTTGTCCCCAGAGCCCTTTAGGGCTGGACCCCTCAAGCCTTTTGCACTGGGGCTTCCCCAGTTGAGGTCCCCAGAACACACAACTGACTGGTTCTTTCCAGGCTGCTGTTTTCTTGCAGGCGAGGCCTCACTCCTTCCTCAAAGCATTCACCTCCCTGCATCTTCATTGCAGGTTTCCTCTTCCATCTGCCAGGAGACAAGGAGGCTCTTCAAAGGCAGAGGCCTTACTCACTTGGCTTTCCCAACCCCCTAGTGCTTGGCATATACTGGGTGCCAAATGAACGTTTTTGAAAGAATGGAGCCAGCAAGACCTAGCTCCAGTAGGCAAGCAACAAAATTCAGGAAATGGTTAAAAGCAAGAGGAATACTCTTCACAGGAATGAAAGGGGGTGGCCATCTGCTTCCGGCCTTCCTCTCCCTACCACAGTGGGTGCAGGCTTCCTGAAGATTGGGAGGGATCCTGGCAGGCAGGTTGCAAACCGGCAGGAAGGGCTGCGGGTGGCTTTAGTGGAGCATTGAATGCAGGCACCTTTTGGGGGGAGGGGGTCACCTTCCGAGACCCCTCTGATTGCTTTAGGGAGAAAAGCCTGGTGGAGAGGAGCCCGCAGGAGTGGAGCAGGCAGCTGGTCACCTGCAGATGGTGCTAGGCCCCCCTTAGCCAGAAGGAGACCTTGACATTCCCTCCTAGATTGTCTAGCCCAAAAGGACTAGGCTACAGGCAAGGATTCAGGGTGGCTGTTGGAAACAAGAGTAAATTCCTAGGCAGTGTGCTTTGCAGCAGACAGGTAGCGTGGAGGGTCAAAGTGTAACTAGGTACAGCCAAGAGGGGGGCCCCAAAAAGGGATTTGTAATGGGGTTCAAAATTCACGGTGTCCAGGAAATATTAGAAATGTATATATATAGGATGTCCTCACCCCCACAAGTCTGAGCTAGGGGATGGGACACATGGAGCAGGGCCACTGAGAGCTGTGTTGTATAGCAACAGTTTTGCAGCTGACCTCTGGCATGGTCATTTAACATCTCTATAACCTTTAACTGGTTTCATAGATATGTTAAATAGCTGTGGCCATGCTTTGGTCCGGGGAGATGGAAGTGACTTCCACCCAAGATGTAACTGGGAGGCAACTCCCCCTGGTTACAGCACCTGTGTGAGAGTTTGGAGAACACTGGCTCCATGCCATGGGGCCACCCCTGCCCAGACTTACTATGGCAGCCCAGCAAAGCTGGAAGAATACAGGAGGCTGGCAGGTGCAACTGACCGCAGGAGGAGTCGGCAATGGGGCTGCAGAGGAAGACTGGCACTAGGATTAAAACCCAGGCACAGCAGCCATGCCCGGGGAGAACCACTCAGCTTTGGCAGAGTGGGGACCCCTCGGCTTTGGCAAGAGTCAGGACCACAAGCCTTAGGAAGCAGGAGAGATTTTGCCAGGAAGAAAAGGGGTGAAAGGACTCTTGCTGGTGGCCATGAGGAGGTGCCACATTGTTTTGGATTAATTGGAGATCATGGCAGCGACACAGCTGGTGGTGCGGGAGCCTGAATCATGGACTTCCACTTCTTTTCCTGAGATCTGGTACCCGGACTGGGCAAAGGGAGAAGAAAGGACTGTGTGCATCTGTGGGTATTCTAAAGGACTTTAGTATTTTAATGAAGACATTAAGTCATTACTCTAAGTCTGTATAACTTTTAAATAAACAATTCCTTTCCTTTTCACCAGTCTCCGGCATTGAGAGACATCTTTCCTCTGGTGGCGGGCAAAATGAACTTAGTAGGTGGGGGGGACCCCCAGAGAAAAATGAGGGTCCTTTTGGTAATAGTATATCGTCCACCCCACCCCTTGGGTCTGTTCTGTAACAAAAGCCCAGTGTTCCAGAGTTCTGAGTTGACAGACTCAAAAGTACATGTATGTAGGAGACAGTGGGCCAAAGTTTGAGATGTATTAGTTCAGACCTTGAAGGAAGGGGACCCTGTCCTGAGCAGAAGGCACCTGAGACATCACAGGATCACAGGATGTCAGAGTGGGGAGAAGCTCCACCCTTACATGCCAGCTCCTAATCATGAAGTCCCTGCTGTGGGGTGGAGATGACATACAGGAGACCTTACCTGTTAACTGTACAGTGACAATCTGCTCCTAACGGTCATCAGGGACATCTGCATCTTCTTGCAATGAAGGAGGGCATAGGTGACGTCATGTGAGCCTGGACGTTCTAGAAGGTATTGGTGACCTGATAGTCGTAACAGCAACTGAGCAGAAGGGGTGTGAGGACCAAGAAGGTGGAAATCTAGTCCAATATCAACTACCTCCAGCTGCAGGAACTTGGGTGGTTTACTTAACATCTCTGAATCTGTTTCCTCATTATGATCTTTATGAACTGCAGATCATTGTATAAATATTGGGCCTGACAGAAATAATAAGAGGACTACAGTCAAATTTTCACTTTTCTAAAAAATCCTCACCCGAGGCTATGTTTTTAAATTGATTTCAGAGAGAGGGGAGTGGGGGAGAGGGAGAAACATCCATGTGAGAGACATGTGCACCCCAACCTCGGTGGGACCTGCCACCTAGGTATATGCTCTGACCCGGGGTCAAACCCACAACATTCTGGTTTATGGGACGGCACTCCAACCAACTTAGCCACTCAGCCAGGGCTCAAATTTTCACTTTGGAAGCCTTCCCCTTCTGAAAGAACAAACAAATTAGTGACTCCTCCCAGGTTCTCAAACACACCAGCAATTTTAAACCTATGTTTACGCATCCGCACCAGTGGGACACTCACGGCCCCTGGAACGGCCCAGACCTGCTTTGGCGCCCCGAGCGGCGGAGTGTCCTCTTTACACACCGCAGACTGACCTCCCCGAAGTTTCCATCCACTCTTTCTAAATCTTTTCTTTGACGGTCACACAGACCAAGGCTTACTCCTCTTCTAAATGCCCACCTTTAAATATTGGAAAGAAGCTAGGGTTTTCTCACCTGAATCTAGTCTTTCCCAGGCTTAACACTCTTGCTTCTAATGTTTGCCCCAGGCCATGCCCCACCCTTGGTGTGACTCCCTTCAAGGACATCCTTAAACACCTTAAATGTCCAGCAGGGGAGGCTCGATTTCAAAATGGAGCATATCGTGTCAAAATAGAACACACACTAATAATAAAAATATATTTCACAGCTTGAGAAAAATGATCTAGCCTATTTGATGATAAGTTTTAAAGTAGATTTTGTACGACTTCAAATTTTGTAAATAAACTTTCTCTAAATTTTTTTTAAAGATTTTATTTATTTATCTTAAACAGAGGGGAAGAAAGGGAGAAAGAGGGGAGAGCAACATCAGTGTATGGTTGCCTCTTGCACACCCCCCACTGGAGACCTGACCTGGCCTGCAACCCAGGCATGTGCCCTTACGGGGAATCAAACCCACGCCCCTTTGGTTCCCAGGCCAGCGCTCAATCCACTGAGCCACACCAGCCAGGAACGTGTGTATGTACCTGTACATGTACATGTATGTGTACATGTATAAATTAATTAATTTGCATAAGGCTCAGTCCTCAGTGGTACAATTACAGGTTATAATTAGCTTCCTTGTATCTTTTCTCAAACTTTCTACAATCAATTATGGGTCATTATGGCTACAAATAAACCCTAAGCTGTTACCCACTAGCCCGGGTTCCTAAATCTTTGAAATATAACATAGGCTTCCTCTCACTTCTCATTTCACAAATCCGCGTGCACAAGTAAACCGAGAGCACCGGGAGCCGAAGTGGGCGTCCATCAAGAGCTTCTTTCCCTCTTTCCTTCCCTGAGTGCTCGGGAGCCACTCTCCCATCATTCCTCCTCGTTCGGCTTTCTCTGGTCTGCTTCCCAAGACTTGATTTCTATCCCACGTTTCAAATGACGTTTGGTGTACCTTCAGCTCTGTCCAGGGTATTGATTAGAGATTCCTGAGAGTCCTGAGCACCACCAATGATCAGCAGACACATCTCACTGAAAGGAAGGAAAGTATAAGGGAATGCCAGCTCCATCATTTTGCAGTATTCTTAAACCAGGAGAACTCCAGGCTATATTAAAGTGTAGTGGCCAGGAGTAATCTTTTCACTTTTCATGACATTGATAGGGAAACTCAAGAGTTAAAGATTTTAGCTTTGGTTGTAGTTGCCAGGCTTAAGTGACAAGGCATGTGGAAAGCTGATGTTCCAGAACTGGAATGCGCGATCTAACGTGAATTGACAAGCAGTTCCACCTTTGGGCCCCAGGGGGTCTGCACGCAGTGGAGATGGTGTCTGGGCCGTTGTGCGCCGGGAAAGAATAGCCGATCAACAGACGAAGCAGTACTAGGAAACCACCTCACTGCCACTCTTATCCAATCAACGTTCTTCCCACCCCCTCACCCGCCCTTTCTTTCTCCTTATAAAAAGGTCTGCTTGAAATGAGCTGTTAGGATGGTTTTTGAAGGCACATAACCTGTCATCTTCTGGATGGCCAGCATCTGAATAAAGCATCCATACAGATTCCATCCTTGTCCCTACGAATTGGTTCTGGTAGTGACAGGCAGCATGAACGCCCGCTTTTCCAGTTTCCATCATGTGATAGTACAGCCTATTTTCTGACTGGTTCTCCAAAGGGACAGAAATTCTTTTCAGTGGAGAGGAAAAAACAAGCATGATACACCATTCACAATTTTGTGTATTATAAAGGTTTTTTTTTTTCAAGAAGAAAATCTAGACAGTGAGTAGCCAAACATAAGTAAATGGAACAGAAAATCAGAAGTCTCAACTTGTGAGTGCAGAACTCATCTTCTCCCTAAAAAGGTTCTCTTAGATGACCCGTTCCTGGATGCAGCCACCGTTTTATATAAACTGAATTATAAATTACCCACGGTGAAGTGCATGACTAATAAATTACCCCACACACATTCCTTAAGTCTGCACTGTGTCAGACACCCTGATCAGTGCTGGGGACACAGAGATAATCAGACTGAACCTCAGTCCTGACGGAGTCTGAGACCAAGGAGAAGACCAGCAAGAAAACAAACGGTAACACGATCGATGCCGAGTCCCCGAGGAAGGAGCCACGAGCCCTGCCCGGCGTCTTCTCCCCTGTAGAACTCCTTTGGGCTGGCCTGCCCTCCAGCTTCGAACGGGTCTGGAAGGTCTGCGAGAGAGGAGAGGTGGGCACTGAAAGAGGAGGGGACAGTCTGCATGAAGACCGTTTCTCACAGGAGAGTTCAGGACGTGTCCTCTCAAAGTGCTGCTTTGGCGTGTTGATTATTTTGAGCTGAAGCACTAGGAAAAAAACAAATGCTGCTTACTTAAATAATCTATTCTCTAATCACTTTCCCCCTTTTAAATGGGTCTGAGGAAATATTCAATTTTTCTTTGTTTGGTTCTGGTTTTCATGATTTTATCTTATATAGTATTACCTTGAACTACAAGTTTTCCCTTTCCAGGAAAGCAACCTGTTTTTTCTTCAGGGTTTCCCTCAAATTCAGTTTTTCCTTTCTTTGCTTGAGAGTCATGGCTTCTGGTCCCTGAGCTTTCTGAACCTGTGAATAATTATCTGGTTTAACTTATGGATACCCTGAAGGTAGTCAGATGAATTGCTCATGATTCAGTTTTGCTTGTATTTCCTGTGGAAAACTGCCCCCTCCAAAACATCCTGGGATGATAACATTACCGACAACGTACCTGAAATTTACACAGAAATTTCCACCGAGTGTCTCCGCCTTTCTCACACCACGACCAGTGCAGGCTTTAGTGTGGAAGAAGGCATCGTCTTCGGTCGTGTTGGAGGGGCTCTTCAAAAGAGTTTTTTTTTCTTTGCCCTGGCTGGTGTAGCTCAGTGGATTGAGCGCGGGCTGTGAACCAAAGCATCGCAGGTTCGATTCCCAGTCAGGGCACATGCCTGGGTTGCAGCCCATGGCCCCCAGCAACCGCACATTGATGTTTCTCTCTCTCTCTCTTTTTCTCCCTCCCTTGCCACTCTAAAAATAAATAAACAAAAACTTAAAAAAAATTAAAAAAAGAGTTTTTTCACTTTTTACATCTTATTTTCCACTTATTTTTGTAACTAACCTATAGAAACAATTAATTGTTGTACACTGACCATATATCCCACAGTTTTGCCTGATCCACTGATTGGTTCTGATACATAGTCTGTAAATTCCTTTGAATATTCTGTATAAAAAATTATCATAGATGTGACTGATACTTTGGCTTCATTTTCAAACTACATACTCTTTATTTCTCTTCTTCTTCCAGTGTCGCACCTACCTGAACCTTCAGTGTAACGTTGACCATACATGGTAATTAATAGCAAGCAGTTCCGTTTGGCCTGACTTTACAGGGAGGAGTTTCCGGTATTTTCCAGTTCAGAATTTTGTACCGTATATCGGCCACATGCTTTTGTGGGTAGTCTCACCAAACTGAGGGCATTTCCTCTAGGCCCATGTAACTTTTTGTCATGAACAGGTATTGAATTTCACTGAGTGACTTTTCTGCACCTATTGAATTTATGATACGGTTTTCTCCTTGATGTTGATAGTGACTTTGTTAATAACTTTTCAAATGTTAAATCTATTGGTCATAATGTAGTAGCCTTTTTATAAGCTGCAGAATTTAATTCACTAATATTTTATTTAGGATTTTCATATTCATCAGGAATTTGGTCTACAGTCTCTTCTTATAATGTTATTGTCAGTTTCTGTTATCAAAGTATACTGACTTCATAAAGTGAGGAAATATCTCTTTTTTTCTCTTTTCTGTGAAAGAGTTATGTAAGATTGGTATTGTTTCCCTTAAATTTTTTGAAAGAATTTACCAGTGAGGTCACCTGAGCCTTAAGTTTTTATAGAGGGACTGTTTTTAAAAACAGATTCCACTTCTTTAATAGATATGAGGATATTGGTATTATATTCCCTCTTATATCAGTTTTGATAAATTGATTTTTTTCCAAAGAGTTTATCCACTTCATCTAGCCTGTCAAATTTGGTATAAAAGTTGTTCTTAACTTCCTCCTGTTATCCTTTCGCAGCTGTGGGGTCTGCAGTGATGTCTCCGTCTTCATGACTCACACCGGTAGTGTTTTCTCTTTCACTCATCAGTCTTACAAACATTGTATCATTTTTATTCATCTTTTAAAAGGACCAGCTCTGGGTCTTGTTGATTTTTTTCTGTTTACATCTGCTTCTCCATTTCATTGATTTCTGCTCTTATTTTATTTCTTTCATTCTATTTTCTTTGGGTTGAATTTGATGTTGTCTTTCTCGTTTTTCAACTGTAAGGTTAGATAATTGGCTTTTAACTTTTTTCCTCGTTTATGAAATAAACTTCCTTGTAACCACTGCTCTAGCTCTACCACACACATTTTGATAAATTATTTTGATTCAAAATATTTATAATTTCCATTGTGCTTTTTCATTGATTCACGTTATTTAGAAATCTGTTACTTAATATTCATACATTACTAGTTTTTGTTATTGATTTCACCTTTAATTCCACTGTAATTGGAGAACATTTTCTGTATGATTTCAATCTTTTGAAATTTGTTAAGACAAATTTGTTAAGCCATTTGATTTATGGCTCTGTGTACGTGTGGTCTATTTTGGTGAATGTTTCACACGCACTTGAAAAATGTGTATTCTGCAATTGATGGGTGAAGCATTTTTTAAATGTGAATTGGATTAATTTGGCTATTAATGCTATCCAATCTTTTGTGTCCACTGCTGATTGTTTTGCTTTGGTTGTGATTGTAGATTTGTTTCTTCCTCTTTACATTTGGTCAAATGTTGCTTTGTAGAAGATGTTAGTGCTGCCACAACACGATGAAATTAAGTCTCATCATAACTGCTGCACCATGCTTAATAGAGAGTGCTCAAAGGTCGTCTGAGTCAGGAACAAGACAGAGGTGACCTGTAGAGTGACTATCATCACTTCAGAGTCTTCAGAGGGTACTGGTTTATGCAGTTTTTATTTGCAGATGATATGAGTATTTACATAGGAAGCCCAAGAAGATTAAATTAGAAAAAAACCATGAAACATAACAGAATTATGTGAGCTGGATACGTAAAAATTAACATAAGGAAAACAGTAGCCTTACTGTATATAAAAAGCTCACTTGTGAGGAAAAAACATGTTAAAATTTAACTTATCAGGGAAAGTGCACAATTTACATAAATAAAAGAAAGCTTAAGTAGCTATGAGAAAGGTTGTAATTTGGAGACAAGAAAGCTAAATAACATAAAAGTATCATTCCTCCCCCAAGTTGTATACATATATAAAGTGATAAAATATCCAAAGACTATACCATTATATTCTATTTGTCAATTCAAGCTTCCTCTGTCCTACCAATTAATGCCCTTGACTGTTTGCCTCTGCAATTGGGTATTATTATAATTTGTTGCCGAGTCCATTGAACTTAAATGCTCCTTTTAAATGCTTTAGTAATTGGGTAATAAATTTTACAAACATTAAAAACGTACCCCATACTTACACTGGCAAGTGTAAACCGAGGAATAACTTACATACAATTGGTGCACAAACCGTGATAGGCTTGGTGAATTTTCACGCACGTGTACATGTGTCTAACTCACACTCAGATCAGTGCCCAGGGTGTTTTCGGTTCTGCGCGAGGCCCCCTCCTGCCCTCTCCCAGTCAGTATCTACCCCGTGGGAACCTGCACTTCTCCGTTTTCTATCATGATGGATTTGCCTGTTTCTGAGTTTCACGTAAATGAAATCACACAATCTGTCCTCTTCTGTGCCTTTTTTCACGCTATGTCTGTTGTTTCAATAGTTTGTTTTTTCTCATTGCAGCATGTCACATTACCTTTGCTATGTGTACTTTTTGCTACAACCAATGATAAACTGTACATATACTTATTTAACACATACATATGATATATAATTTTAATGTATTTTTTGCATTTGTAACATTTATCCAAATTTTATATATTTCAATGTATTATACTTGTGGGTTTAATATTCCCCATTTTACCAGCAAATAATATTAACTAATCAAATAGCTCACCCATGTCAATTGAGAAAAAAATTGGAAGTATTTTAAAACATTATCAATGGTTTTTACCTTAATGACCTCAGGAGAGATTTAAGGATATTACCAATATGGTCTTTAATGTTTATTTTGGGAAATGTTGGTGAGTTCTTAGGATAGACTATAAATCTTACCTTAATTAATGATTGATCAGATCACAGTAGGCAAATTAGAACATACAACTCACCTCCTCTACATTATTTTTGGCCTGGGGAATGTTATATCTCAAGTTTTCTGAGCATCACAGACAAATCACCAAAAATTCAAGTTGCCATCATATTAGTCAGTTTTCACTAAGTTATGCTATAATTACGAACCACCCCCAAATCTCAGTGGCTTGCTACAACTAACCTCTCCTTCATAGCACATGTCTGTCCCAGGCCACCTCTGACTCCGCTCCATGTGTTCTTCATTCTGGGGCTCAGGCTGAAAGAAATTCTCTGTTGAGACATGCTGGACTCCACACAGAGGGACAAAAGCATGTGATGTCTCTTAAACTTCTGCTGGTATGTGGCACCGTGCCTCTGGCTGAAGCAAATCATATGGCCAGGCATCATATAAAAGGGCAAAGAAAATGCTCCGTAGGATGAGCCCCCAGAGAAAGGTGATGAATACACTGAGTGGTAATTCAGTCCACCCCGGCACGGTCATCGTCGTCGTCACCACTCCACTCACGTAAGTGCCAGAGCCCAAGTCACACGAGTTTCTCTCTTCACTCATCCTGAAGTCTGTGGGACTGCTTCATTCATGACGTCTCCCACCCACTCTCCACAAGAATGAACAATTGGAAAGTAAAATATGGATACTTTATTTAACGCATAAAATGTGAACTCATTTCCTTAGCATTCTCACTTCCATGCTGGTATACAAATCTTGGGTCAGTAACTCTTTGAGGAGGCTGATCGCTAACCAAATCCACAACTACACCAGTGACTGGTCTTTACAGAAGGTGAAATAGCACATTTGAACTCGCAGATCTCCTGCTGCCTACATGTTATCTGGCTCTGAGTTAAAAAATAAATGAGCCAAGTAAGTCAAAGTGATTGCCAAACAGTCTAGAAGGTGTCCCCGGCCAAACTGACCAATCTATCCCAATGGAAAGATATTTACAATATTAAGGTGTGGATAAATACCTACCTCCCCTGCGCAAAGGAACTCAAGGTCACAGTCTTGTTTGAGATCAGTTGGCTGCTATGGTGAACTAATGGGTAACCTTGCCTGACTTTCTGCTTATAGGAAACCAAGGCTGACGGGGATGGTGATTGCCCAGTTTCCTTTTAACTCGCAGGTCCACACCATGTCTTGGTTTTTCAGCTTGAAACTTATGTTGATTAAAAGTCAGAAAGAGCCCTGACCAGTGTGGCTCAGTTGGTTGGGTGGCATCCCACAAAGCAAAAGGTCACCAGTTCGATTCCCAGTCAGGGCACATGCCTGGGCTGCAGGTTCAGCTACCAGAAGGGGCATGTACAAGAGGCAACTGATCGATGCTTCTCTCTCACATCAACGTTTCTGGTTCATGAGATCTATACTGTTGGAAAATGATTCAAAGAAGGGAACAACTTTCTGTGGTGCTTCAAATTATTTTCTTCACGAGGTGGAATGAAGAAAAAGGATACCCGTGTTGTATTTAGATAGAAGGCGGAGATACTGGCAACAGAGAAGACTGGATAAACAGGCTTATTAGAGGGCGGACTGAAGTGTCTGCCACGGTTATCTGTGCAGTCTGGTCAGTTAATAAACAGTGACTGCTTTCAAACTGAAAAAAAAAATAAAGCTTATGAGAAGAATGAAACAGAAAACTGGAAAAAAAGAAATCATAAAATTAAGGGAAAATCACTAGGAAAATATCCAAACTGATGCTCAGTGAGAAAAAAATAACAGGTATAAGAGACCTGGACACAGCAAGAGGTCTCCTAGACGGAAAGAGAGAGAGATGGGGGCGGAAGCCATAGTTGAAGAGAGAGTGGCTGAGCAGGAAACACAAAAGTACAGATCGAGAAGCTTGGAGACTGCAAGCAGAATGAATACAGGGACATTCATTTCATTCATATTGCATTTAGACTGCTGAAAACCAAAGGCAAAGAGAAAAAGGCAGAGAAAAGAACACATCTTTAAAAAGCTACATTTAGCTCATTTTTCAGTGAAACTATGGAAGACATAACAGAATAGAACAACATCTGTAGCATACTAAAAGAAAAAAACTGACAGCACGGACTTCTATACCCAGTGAAAATATCCCTCAGAAACAAAAGCAAAATAAAAGCATTTACAGGCAAAACAAAGTGGGAGAATCTGTGGCCATCAGATCTGTGCTCAATGAACTACCACAGGAACTTTCTGAAACTGAAGAAAACAGATCACTGAAAGGAGACCAGAACGACCGGAAGCATTGAGAAGCACAAAAGAGATAAACAGTGAAAAACACAAAGGACTACTGAGTGTATAAACCATAATAACAATAATTCTGTCCTAGGCGATCTATTACATGTGGGAATGGCAGCAGAGGCAGGGAAGCACAGAAAGAGTTGAGCTGTTGTGGGATGCTTGCATGTTTTGTAAATGGTAAAATTACTCATGAAAGCAGACGTTACAAGCCGAGGATGCATAAGGTGCTCTCACAGAAATCTACACCAGAGAAACATGGACCATTCTGACCGAGATGGTAACAGCGGTTGTTTCTGTGGGGAAAACTGACCGCAACGGAAGCACAGGGCAGCCTGAGGGCAGGCTGGAAATGTGTTCTGTTTTGATCTGGGTGGTGATATGTGTATATATTTAAATTATAAATAGATGTAATATATGATATATTTTACTGGAGTACATGCAATTTATGGTACCTTAATATATATAATTTACATATAATGAAATAATTCAGTAGACACAATTATATGAATGTTAAGATTCAGTATAAATAATATATGAACACTTAACAATATTTAAATGTAATACTTATATAAATATAATATTTAATGTATGTAATGTACATAAAATTTCATTGAGCTATTCTCTTAAGGTTTGTGTACTTAATTATAGGCAAATTAAACCTCAAAAAGTAAAACATATTTCATCAGAAAAATAAGAGAAATACCCTATCTATGACAAATATATAGATGCTTAAAATGGGACAGATTGGAGAAAAAAATGAGTTTTTAAAAACTAAGAAGTGATAGATATAAATACAAACGATAGCAAAAAATAGTAAAAGAGCTGAAAGATTAAGTCTAAGACAGCTCTCTAAAAGTAGAACAAAAAATGTATATTCCATGAAAGAAAACAGTAACAAAATTAGAAAACCAATGTGGAAGCCCACCAGTTGGCTAACAGGAGTTCCAAAAAGATAGATCAAATGAAAAGAAGGGAAATATTGAATAAATAGTTCAATAAATGTTCCCAGAACTGAAGAACACAAGTCTCTGAACAAAAAGTTCTAATGAGTGTCCCGCACAATGAATGGAAAATGACCCACATCAAAGAACACCATGGTGCAATGTCAGGACATCAGATAGAAGAAAATATCCCAAGGATTTTTAAAGAGGAAAAGGTCACACACAAAGTACCAGGAATTAGAATGGAATTCAACTCCTCAACAAAACACAGATAGCTGTAAGGACGAGGAAGCAAAGAAGAAAAAATGGGACTCAGGAATCTAGGATCCGATACGGGAGACACCACCGGAATTCCCAGGGCGGTGGTGGAGGAGAGTCCCAGGTAGTCCTTGTGCTGCAAACCTGGCGAGCACGCAGCCCGGACCCAAACGGGTGTCCTGGGAGGGAAGTGGCTGGTATTACAGAGCTGTTACTCTTAGGTGAGAAAACATTTAACGATAGCTCATAAAAACCAAAGCAACTGAAGAAGTAAAGCAATTAAGTCCAATAGAAAAGGCAGTTTTACAATTTAGGAATTGTAATCATCGTATGCATATACTGTTTTATTAATCAGCATATGGTCCTGTACTGTTTCGTTATAACAGTGAAAAGGTTGACCATGAATCTCAACACAAAAGAGCTAAAACTGTCACTCATTATTAGAAAGTTATTGGTTAGATCTAAATTATAGACTCCACGAATAGCAGTATTTGCCTTAATTTTTAAATTTGGGGTAAATACCAAAACAAGCAACAAAATACATTGAAAGCAGATACCCTGGAAACAGGAAGTGGTTGAAACAGGAGACCACATTTATTTTTTTTGTAATGAGATTTTTCCCACTAGATATTTGTCTCTGACTTGTATTTTGAAAAGTGTTTAAATCTACATAAATTTAAAGAACAGTACAATGAATATCCATATACTCTTTGCCTGCATTCTACACTAGCATTACTTCTCCCTTATTTTCCTGTGAACCACGTGGAGGGAGTAGAAAATGTCACAACACTTAGTTCATAAATACTCCGGCTGGGGTCTCTTGAGAACAAGGGCACTGTCCTCCCTACTCGGAAAATCATCATCACCTCTAAGGAAATTAACAATAATTCCCTGTGATCTCCTATGTGGATTGATATACAATATCAATGATATACAATCCACGAGTTTCCTAGACAGTACCCCAAATGTTGTTTATGCATCTTTTTTCCCATTTGGGACTTTATCAGATGTCAGCTTGCATTTGGTTAGTCCACCTCTTTGAACTTCTAAATTACAGAATAGTCCCCACCCTACCAGGCCTTTTTCGATTTTCATGACGCTGAGCTTTTTGAAGATGGGACTCGAGTTGTCTTATCGAATGGCCCACGTGCTAGATGTTACCTCGTGGTCCCGTTAAGGTTCCCATTGAAACCATTTCTACGGGCGTGTATTATTTTATAAACAACAACAAAAAAGGAGATAGCATTTATGCACCTCTATTCAAGAGCCACCACTTTCTCTCCCAGGCTGCCCTGGGCGGGAGTTTGAGGTTTTCTCCCTCGTTAACTGGGTCAGCGTGTGCTTAGTAGGTGCTCCCTAACACAAGCCCCTCCAGGAACCAGGTTAGCCACCTTCTGACGGAGAGGCAGGCAGTTTCACAGCTTTTCATTTACAACGTGCTCCCAGTGGGGACTGTTCCCCTCATCTGCCCATGCAATTCTGTCACTGAAAATCCTCGTGTCAGTTATCCGAGCCACAGGCGGAAGCTGCTCCCGCACAACCGCCTGGCCGCCGAGCAGCACTGGGTCTCCGGGTGAGAAAGCCGAGACCCAGCACCGCGGGGACTGGCGACTGGGTTCTGGGCCGGGGCCTGCCACGAGCACCCTGCTCACCTGGGGCAAACCCTCGGCCTCTCTACGCTCCGGTATTCTTATCTATTAAAAGAGGGCGGTAGAACAAATTGGTAATGATAATGGAGACACAAGACTAAACACAAAAGAATCCTCAAAGTATTCTTGTGACATAGAAGTACTCAACAAACTTTCCGATGAATTTAAGGGTAAAGGAGTGCAATCCCCGTATATGGACTATTTTGAGCTGAAAAACTAGTGAGGGCACTAGAAAACCGGCAAATGTAGGGAGAGGCTTATCTTGAACTCCCCTCATTCACCTGCACCACATCCTGCAAAAGGCACCCGGTTGTCATGCATGCCGGCCCTGCCTCCACCCAGGGAATGTCCGTCAGTGCAGGAAGACTGACTCTTACCACAGGAGACTCAGAGTCAGCACCACAACCAGACTCGGTCGTCGACTGTGATACCCCCATCAGCCTTCTGAAGTCCCCTTCGTCTCCCCCAAAATGCACTCTCCCTCGAGTGGGCTGCCCCGCCCTAACCTTCCCTGTTAGGGGGTACATGAGCTCTCCAATCTCATCAGTTACTAACTTCCCTTTCCTTGGGATGCTCCCAAACAAACATTAAGCATTAATAAGTCTGCATGCCTTCTCTGTGAATCTGCTTGTTGTCAGTATGCTGCAGTCTCAGCTATCGAACCTAGGAGGGCAGAGGGTGAATTTTTTCTCCTCTGCAGAGGAATCTCCAGGTTCAACCTGTTGGTGATACCAGGTTACCTTTGTTGCTAGTGTTATTTCCTTTAAATTGCTGCGAACCTTTGTAAATTCTCTCTCGAACCTGCTAGAAGGAGGCGGAAGAGACAGAGAGCCCTGGAATCAGCCAGGTGGCCTGTGTCGTATGGTGCACTCCACAGATGAGAGGCTCTTCAACCTGGGGCCAAGCTCACAGCCCCACTGGAACGCCGATTTCTCGGCTATGGAATGGATGGGAGGCAGTGGCAGACGGAGTCATTTCTCAAAAGTCTCAACGATCCAGTTCTTGAAACTTTGAGAAAAAGGGACAGTATTTTTTGTGTCATTTGTACTGTCGTCATATTGAATAACTGGTTGGACACCTACTTAATGGTATTTCGCCATCGTCCTTTACTTAAATTACATGTTCTCCAATTGCTTTTCCTCTTTTAAATGGGTATTAAGGAAACATCTGACTTTTTCTCTCTTTGCTTTGCAGCCATGGCTTCTGGTCCCAGAGCTTTCTGAGCCTGTGAATAATTATCTGGTTTAACTTATGGATACCCTGAAGGTAGTCACATAAATTGCTCATGATTCAGTTTTGCTTGTACTTCCTGCGGAAAACTCCCCCCTCCAAAACATCCTGGGATGATAACATTACCGACAACGTACTTGAAATTTACACAGAAATTTCCACTGGAGTGCCTCCTGTGTTCTTCATACCAGCTTTAGTGAGGAATAAGGGAGTCATCGTCCTCAGTCACGTTGGAGGGGCCCCTCAAAACAGTTTTCTCACCCACTCCCGGACCCTAAATCTCGTCTAGATCCTCAGAGCCATGAGAGCCCGGAGAGAATGGAAGAGGGTAAAATGGTGAGTCGACCAGGTCCTAGGTCAGCCCTTGGGTGGGGGGGAGGTGTAGAGGAGAGAGGCAGGGGAAGAGAGGAGGGGTGGGGAGAAAGAGAGAGACAGAGGGGGTCAGGGAGAGAGAATATGAATGAATGAGAGAGAGGGGGCTGTCGTGACAACGCTCACAGATTCTAGGAGTCTTAGGAGGCCCATCAATCAATCACAGTGAATGGGCCTTTTCGGGATCCTGATTTTAACAGGTTAAAAAAAAAGTATAGAACAAGCAAGTCAATGGAACACTGACTGGGATTTTGTTGAAATTAAAGTAGTGTTCTCGTTTTAAGAGGCCACAATGATATCAAGGTTCATGTTCTTTCTGAAGTGTTTTTATCTTCGGGCATTCTAACGGAAAGGGAGGTGGTGCGTGGTGTCTGCTTCAGGACAGCAGGAGCTGGCGGGCTGGGTGGGGCGGGATGGAGCGGACTGCCCCAAAGCAGGTCAGCTTTGAAGGGAGGGGTGAGTGCATGGCATTTGACATGTTTCTCTTTCTTTCTCTCTGAAATTTTTCACACCGATGTTTACATAATAACCAGAAAAACAAATCTTTTCACAACTGACCATAAGAGATGGAGAAGTCTCCTTTTGTGTGTTCCATTTTACATCAGGTCGATCAGGGTCAGCTCTTGCATTTGGAGGTAAACATAAGGAACAGGAAATGGGAAATGGGAAAAGGGAGAAGAGTTTTATTTTCCCAAATAATGCTAATATTGCCACACATTTAAATAATGGCTTATAGTTTCAAAGTACTTTATATCTTATTTGCTCTTGGAAAAAGCTTGGTTTGTATATTTGTTGTCATATGTGACATCTGACAAATGTCTTCATTATATTGCTTTGCATTTGTTTGTTTGTTTGTTTTAATGATTTACTCTAAACCTCTGGAAATATTCCTATTGCTTTATTAGTCTCTTAGTTGATTCGTAAGGATTTGTTTCCTGTTCTCACTTTGAAGGGAAAACGCAGCCCAAATGTCTACTTACAATATTAGAATTCTTAAGTATTCCCCTATCATGATTTGGAAAAGCTTTATTTTTCCTCGTGGTTTCTATTTGGGGGAATGCACGAGGAAAAAACCCCTTTCTTATTTCCTTTGAGCCCCCCAGCTGTTTTATTTTGCGTTTGCTTATTTCCCATGCTCCCAGTTGGAGTGAGCAGCCATCCAAAGTGTTCTGTTCTTTTTACTACTTTATCAGCATTTCCTTTATTAGCCACATTATCCTTTATCTCTTTCCTGTGAAAGCTTTTAAAGTAGCAACTGATGAAGCCATGTCATTTGTCATTTAAGTATTATGCCATCAATGTTTACAAGAACATTGTAAGATTTGAACACAATGTCCTACCTCATGGTCACAAGCCCACACATGTTTAGTAATCTGACTTTTCTTTTCCCTTTTTTCCTGTATGTCAGGTTTCAAGATTCCACTCTCTGAGCACAGGAAATCAGCAGAGGCCCTTGTTATTAAAAACTCAGACTGGTCACAGACCTTTCACGAGGTCAAGAGCAGTAAACACCTGTCCTTGTAACAGCAACGCATTCTGAAGTTAATACGAAAGGCCTAGGTGTGTTTCATCAGCATTGGCCTTTCTGGAGTCACAGGACTGCCATTCAACGGTGCAATGGATTTCTACACCATACCAAGGCCAGTCTATAAGAAAGGGTCTGTCGGCAGATATCTGGGAGAGAAGGAATCCCCCTGGAGGAAGGCTTCCCTGGACTGAATAGGACTTACTCTATGACACTGCAAATATTAAATATAGTGACATGAATCATACCACAGAGTGCCAGTCCTGAAATCTGGTGTCAGGCATAACAATTTGTTCTCTCCCCTTGCTCATGAATAACAAAGAATCCATTGAAGAAATTTGGGTCTGCATAAAGAATCCTCTGATGCTTTATTCCTCCCTCTGGAAGATACATTCGGCATTTGACATGACATATGCTTCTCAAGTGTTATTTTCTGTTTATTAATCTTTGAACTAAATTGTCACTCTTTGTAAACAGGAAGACATTTCCCCAGAACCCTCCTGACTCACGCCAAGGGTACAGAACAGCTGATAAACTCCAATGACCTCTGAGGACACAGATGGGCTTTGTGGCTCTGGACCACGGATGACAGCACAACCCAGGTTAAAGTGGTTGACAAAAATGCTCAGGCCTTTTCCATATTTATCAAGTTGGTCATAGGGGTTATGTCACCGGTTCTACGATTGTGTACAATCTCTTTATTACAACCACCTATTTTTTGTCATCCGCATATGTCTTTGTGTATATTTCTTTGTACGTACAAAATAATCCTTGCTTATTACAGCAGTAACAAGAGCTAACATTTATTAATTGCTTATAAGGTGCCAGGCACTCTGCTAAACACTTAAAACTTTTGCCTCACTTAATTGTAAACAACTCTACGAGAAAGGTATCATCTCCATTTTGCAGATAAAAAAGGCATGGGCAGAAAGGAATCAAATGTATCACCCATTCATTCCTCCTGAAAAATTTCAAAAACATGCAAAAGCAATGAAAAAATAAACTAGTAAAATTTATACATAATATCAAGGTTAACACATTTATAAAAGGGTTTTTAAAAATAAAACAGAAAAATTAAAAATGAGGCAGGGTAGTAAGAAGCCAGGAAAATTCCTTGGCAAGTGGAATAGGGAAACTGAGACAGATAGCTGAAGTCACTGGCCGCGCAATCTACAGCCGGGTAATAACAAATCCTAGGGTCTTGTCTTACACGTTCCAGATCGAGCTGGGGCAGACCTGCCTGTCCTGGTCCCTCTTCGGAGACATTCTTTGAAGGTGAAACTGACTGGAGAATGACCTATTCACTCACTTTGATGCATCGGCATGTTAAAGGACACACCTGGAAAGCTGACGAATATTTTATTGAGATCCTCCCCTGAGATCCTCAGTAAAATTCCCGCCTTTAGAAAAACAGAAAAAAACCCTTAAGACAAAGGACCCAGAGTGCACACGCTCTTTCTAGAGCACACCTGCACCTCCTTCTGCAGGTGTGCATCTTTGCTGTCTTTCTCCTGAGCTCTAAGGGTCCCCACAAGACGTGCAGCCAGAGGGGCGACAGGCAGGGGCGGTGTACCCTGCACTAACCCCTGCACCTGTCCCCAGGGGCTCTCACTTGGCCTCACAACTTGTTTCCTCAGTCCATGCAGCTCAGCTGGCCCACTTCCTCTGCCTCCGACTGCCTTTCCAAAAGGCCAGGGCAGCTCTGAGCAGCCCACTCCAGTCTTCTCCTCAAGTGCACTTTCACTTTGCACGCTAAGTAAACTTCCTCTTGCGCTCGAGTTCTTGGCTCTGAATTCTGTCCTTGCCGAACTCGAGAACTAAGAGTCAACATCACCGGTAACAAAAAGGTTTTTAATGATAAACTGGAACTAAATTTTCAGATTATTGCAACAAAACATGAGATGCTTTCGCTAGTATCTGGTCCCAGAGGAGAAAGTTATACTGATTTATGATAAACTCTTATAGAAAAGCATGTTTAAGGAGATGGTCATTAATTGCAATTAATAGCCATCTCCTCAAAATTGTCAAAGTTATCAAAAATAAGGGAAGACTAAGAAACTATCACAGCCAAGGGTAGCACAAATGTAGTGTGGTCTCCTAGAACAGATGAATGACGTTTGACAAAATCTAAATACGAATAAAGTATAAACTTCAGTTTAAAAAGGAATCAATATGGGGTCATGAATTCTGACACATGTACCATATTAGTGGAAGATGTGCATGATAAGGGAAACTGGGTATGGAGTATACAGGGACTCTCAATGCTGTTTTGCCATTTTCTATACATCCAAAATTACTCTAAAGTAAAATTTTATTTAAAGAAATACAATGAAACTTATTGAAGTACTGTAAGGATTAAATGAGATAATACTGTATAAAAAGACCTACATAGGGACTGGAATATAGTAAATATTCAATAAATAGGAACTTCAATAATGACTAAAAAATTAAGGGTTATCAATAGAATAGAGATACTATCATAAGTTTCCAAACTACATGTGGGGATTGGGGAGAGGTAAAAAGGGAAAATTCAATCCTTCCAATAAAAAATAGTAAATAAAAAATAGAAAAGTTAAAAAAGAATGCATGAAAATTAGAAAAAATAAGACATCAGGAATCAGTAACTATTTTAAAATGTGAATTGGTTAAACACACAGTGAAAGGAAAAGATTTCACACCCATTAGGATGGCTACTATAAAATCAAAAAGAACCTGGAAATAACAAGTTTGGGCAAAGAAAGTGTTCTCAACCCAATTCCAGTTGGTGGGGAGGGGGTTTCCCATACCAATAGTAGGCAATTAACTGAATTTTGACAGCATAACCACTTAGTGACAGCATCAGACCCCACGGGTTAAGGGTTCAGTCTCATAAGACTATCCCCTGTCCCCCCATTTCAGATGCCAATGGCAAGTCCAGGACTTCTGATTAACTGGCTGTAGATGGAAAGTTCCAACAAACCCATTCCCTTGGGTTCCATTAATTTGCTAGAGCAGCTCACAGAACTCAGAGAGGCATTTCACCAGCACGTCATACAAGGATGTAAATCAGGAACAGCCAGACGGAAGAGATGCAGAGAAACAGGTACAGGGAAAAGGCTTGAAGCTTTCACGCTCAATCTGAGCACACCATTCTCCCCTAACATCCACGCATTCACCAGCCTAGAAGTGAAAACATGAAAACCAAGCAATTCCGTGGTATGTCACTAGGGAAATGGAAATAAATAAATAATGAGATACCACTACACGTCTACTGAAAGGGCCAAAACCCAGAACGCGGACAACGTCAAACGCTGTAGAGGGTGTGGAGCAACAGGATCTCTCACTCATCGCTGGTGGGAGTCCAAAATTTTCCAGACACTTTGGAAGACAGTTTGGCAGTTTCTTGCAAAACTAAACACACTCTTGCCATAGATATGGGAACTGTGCTCCTTGGTACTCAGACAAGCTGAAAATAATGTGCACACGAAAACCTCTACGTGAATGTGTGTCACATCTGTTGAATGAACCAAAAGCAGCCTGCAAGCTTGGGCTAGAAATACATGATGGGTTTATTCAATGGTCTTACGATTTGCAAACCAGAAACATGACTAGGCAAAAACCCAGAAGGATGCTAATGAAGAAAGAAAAGCTAAGAGTTCTTAGAGTAAAAAGCACCATCTTGAGAATAGTAAGTTCTGCATTCTTAGCCCTAGGATTGGTCAGGACAGCTGTCAGCCAGATGGCAGGCAGTTCTGATCGAGTATGTCAGGGGATCTGGAGGGTGGGTACCAGGAGGATGGTTTGCCCAAACTCAGAAGCAACCAAGATGTCCTTCAGTAGGCAAACAGATAAACTACAGTACATTCAGATGACAGAATATTAATCCACACTAAAATAAATGAGGTATTAAACCATGAAGAGACAAGGAGGAAACTTAAATGCATAGTACTAATTGAAAAAAGCCAATCTGTAAAGGCTAATAACTGTATGGTACCAGCCATATGACATCTGGGAGAGACAAAACCACGGAGACAATAAAAAGATCAGCGATTTCCAGGGGTTAGGAAAGAGGGACCAATAAATACAGAACAGAGGATGTTTAGGGAAGTGAAACTATTCTGTCCGACGCTGTGATGAGAGTACATGTCATTATGCATTTGTCAAAACACAGATATAGGACAACATCAGGAGTGAACCCTAAGCAAGCAATGGACTTTGAGTGGTACCAACACGTTGATGTAGCTTCATCAATTGTAAGAAATGTACCTCTCTGACACAGGTACATTTCTTGCTGGTAGTGATGAAGGCTTTGTACGTGTTAGGTCAGGAGGTATATGGGAACTCTGTACTCTCTGATAAATTTTTCTGTGAACCCAGATTTTGCTGGTGTAAAAAAATAAAGTGTACTAAATTTTTTAAATTTAACAATAAGACACATAACCACCAAAAAATTGAAAATAAGGGATCATCAAAGACAAACGAAATTTTATATATATATATACACCCTCCTCCTTCAAATACCATTACCTGGGGAATTAGGCTTCAACATGTGGATTTGGGGGATACCAACATTCAGTCCACAGTAAGGGAACCTAAATAAGTGTGCCCCTTGCATTGATGGAGACTACGGATCCACACCTTTTCAGTAATTATATAAAAATAGGCATGGAGACAATAACGACCAAATTCAGGACAGTTCTTGCCTGCTGGAAGGAGGAAGGTGTGCCAGACCCAGGACCAGTACAAAGGGACCTTTGATTCTAGCTACATTGTTTGAAAAAGTCATCTAAAGCAGATATGGCAAAATGTCAAGATTTTTCAAAGTCATGTGGTTGGTGGCTACATGGCTGTTTTTATCATTAAATATTGTCATTATTTGTTAACAAAGAAACATTTTCCAACCTGCACTTTGAAAAAGTAGTTTGTAAAATCAGCTTTGTGGCTCATAACAAAACCTTAAGAAAAAAAAAAGGAAAAGAGAATGTAGTAGAAAATATCAGATTATTTAGGTAAGAAGTTAAATATTGTTTTCTGTAGCGTTTACTGCAGGGCTTACTGTATTGCTATATAAAATATATTTTTTTCCTGAAGGTTCTGGACAAAAATATTCAATATCTGAGGTTATTGTCTGAACACACTAAATACCTTCAACAAAATTCTTCTGTCTGACCTTAAGTTATTTTACTGTTAGTCTTAGTTATAGTATATTATATCTAATTGTATATACTTTGTTTCATAGTCACATCAAATAAATATAATCCACAGAAGAAACTGTGGTTTAAAAGGTCTTTGCATTTTTCTTTAAAATATTTTAAATTAAACATTATTTTAAGGTCTGAAATTTGCAGCCTAGAATTTAGGTTGTGTTGGGGATATTGGGATGAGAGGTCTGATCGCAGTTTTACTTCCTATTAATCTCACCTCTTCTGTAAAAGAACAGGGCCCCGTGGAAAATGATGTCAACTATTCATTGGTTCATTGGCTCAGCTACATTATTTGCTTTATTGTTTTTGTGGTGTAAATATTTCATACCATGAAACATTTTTTAAATCTTATCTTTGTAGTTCTAAACCTTTGGTCTAACTCAATTAGTGAACACCTGGAGATGCAGTGAAGGGGGTCACTGGGCCCTCGAGGGAAGAAACGGGTTCTGTTGTTCTCTTCTGGTCTGGGTGCATTCTGGTGAAAAATATTCTTGCAATGAATTCACGTCTCCATCAGGTAGAGAGTGGATCTTCAGTCCTTGGAACCCAAGGAGCCACAACTCAGACAGGAGGATGCACTGCTTTAAGTAGACATGTGATACAAGAGCAAAAAGCCACAACAGAAACACCAGTCAGGAGTGAAGTATTGACACAAAGTCCAAGCAAAGTCAACAGGAGCCTCAGGTGTTGGAAGGAAGGCAGATGGGCCAGCAGAGCAAAAGCAGCCATGAAAAGAAATGGACATTCAGACACGGAAGGGGCAGGGAGAGACTCCTGGCCTCACAGCTGAGCCCCCAAATGAGTCCACAGTGTGAGAGTAACTATAAACTCAGCATAGCTGTGGGTCACACCAGCAGCAGAGGGTCCCCTTGGGTCCTCCTACAGAGAACACACTTTGGCCACCTTAAAAACGAGTAGGTATAGAAGGAAAATGGACAATCACAACTTAAAAGTAAAACTTTTAATATTTCTACCCAAATCCACACTTCCAAAGAAGACGGCCCTTAACTATAAAGAACATATAAAGAATGAAATCAGATGCTCTTGAATACTCAGCAAGCATCTTCCACCTCCTACTCACTCCTCTAAATAAGAAGGTCTGCACAGATACAGGCAGCTTTTTAGAGCTGCTGGAGAGCTCCCAAGATGCCTTATTTCCTGACACACAGGCTTTCAACCTATTAGGAAAATGTTCTACTTTGAGGGAATGTTTCTTACTCTTGATTCTACCAAGTAATTTGTCATAAAATAAAACTACTAAGTACCTAGTTTAAAAATGTTTTAATTTAAAAGAAAGCTACCGACCTTCGAATATTTTATTGGAGATTGCATCAGCAGAGGTGGATTGAACACAACCCCACAGCGTGATTCTCATTCTGGGGCAGGAAGGACACACACACCTGGAGTGTGTTGCTCACACACTGGCCACAGGCTGCACGAGACCCAGGCCCCCCAGGGGTGACAAGGCAGTCACACTTTTCCAACTCTCATTTAAGAACCTTCTTCTCGCCCTGACTGGTGTAGCTCAGTGGATTGAGCACGGGCCTGTGAACCAAAGGATCGTGGTTCGACTCCCAGTCAGGGCTCATGCCTGGGTTGCGGGCCAGTTCCCAGTGGGGGACACACGAGAGACAACCACACATTAATATTTCTCTCCCTCTCTCCTTCCCTTCCCCTCTAAAGATAAATAAAAAATTTTAAAAAAAGAACCTTCTTCTCACTTTTTGATGTTAATAGTTTTATGTTATTTCAGAGGGGTTTCCCAGAAAAAATTCCCAATGGTATTTTTAGAATTTCCTATTATGGAAAGTTTTATACATATAGCAAGGTGGAGAGACTGGTACAATGAAGCCCACTCGTCCAGGTTCACAACCCTCAGCTCAAGGTCAGCCTGGTTTCACCTACACCTTCACCCACTTCCTGCCCTCCACAATTGTTGAGAAGCAAATCCTGATATCACGTCATTTCAGGAGTAAACATTTCAATAAACACAGGATTCTTTTAAATATAAGGTATCCAGAGTTCCATTTTTACACTTAAAATTAATAATAATTTCATAATTTCTAATACAGTCATCATATTACATTCTGGTAATTCAAACTGGACCCGTTTTTAAGTTCATTGTGCACCATAAGGAAGACAATGTGGTCTGCTTCCTGCCTACGGAAGGAAGCAGTGTGGGTTAAAACCAGGACAGGGATGGCGCAGTGAGACATGGCTGCAGGTCAGAGCCGGATTAAGCAACCGGAAAAGGACCCTTTATTCCAATAGCCCTGGAGTGTGTCTCAGAACCGAAGCTCAGGAAGTCAGCCATGCCTTGGAAGGGGCCTGGCGTGGGAATGGAGCACAGGCACCCCAGGGGTACCTTCTCCCTCGCCCACATGTCTTGCCTACTCTAGCCTCATGAGTAGAGAAAAGCAATGCCGAAGTCTCTACCTTTTTTCTATCTGCCCATATAAGGAACCAGCCCACCCCAGAATGGGAATGTCCTAGTTCTAACTGCACGTCTCCAGGAAAAGGGGGTTCTGATCAGGCCACACTGGACGGTGTCTACTATTGATCCAACCAAGTAGGGGGGGTTGGGTCCCATGTTACAAACATGGCTGCCAATGGCTCACCCATGGGGCCTGGTGGGTGGCCAGACCCTCCCAGAGAAAGCCAAGGGGCACCACTCATGGGCTGGGCAGTCGACAGGCAGATGGAAAGCAGAAGCACCTCTGGAGCTAAGGGGTCAGCAGCAGCCTACTGTGTGTGCTGGCCTCTCCGGAGGGAGGGCAGTTTTGTCTCCCCAGTGACAACGGGATGGACGCCCTCCCTAGGGAAGGGTTCGGTCCTGAGCTGCGCTGTCAGGTCGACCAGCTCTGCTTCCTTCCCTCCACCCCCTTTCCCCAGCGGGTTTAGAACTGAGAATCCTTGCAGGTTCCTTGCCAGAGATCCCAAAGTGAGAAGCACCTACAGGCCTGGGAGCAAAGGTTCCATCTTCCTCCAGTTCAGTCTTGCCCCTAGTGGGGAGGGGTGTGTGCAAGAGAAAACCCTTCGAAACTATTTGTCTCCAGTCTACCACAGGTGGACTCCCCTCCATGAAAGCAGGGCTAAGAGGCAGGTAAAGACAAAGGCCAAGTGTGAGATGTGGATACAAGACAAAGTTAAAGGTTTAGAAAGAGTTTAAACTAAATTCTGCTGAGGTGCCTAAACAACAAGGCCGACTGACTGGTATCTTCATGGGCACTCCTTTCCCTCCCTCCCTCCCTCCCTCCCTCTCTCCTTTCCCTCCCTCCCTCCTTCCCTCCCTCCCTCCTTCCCTCCCTTCCCTTCTCTATCTCTTAACAGCTCCCCTTCTTCTTCTGCCCTCTTCATCCAGAGCTCCTTAACCCTCTTTTGAGAACCTTTAGCAGAACAGTCACCTCGGTGGCTCCTTAAAAGATTCAGACTCTGGCCTTTGTGCCCAGACATTCAATTCTGCAGGCCGGGCCAAAGCCTGAGAACCTGCCCTTTTTTTT
>PVIA01012760.1:0-35910 GCA_004024845.1 Tonatia bakeri
GTCTTTCCCTGCCACACACACAAGGGGAGATTAGTTCTCAAAATGCGCTCAGCGTCGGTTGCTTCATCCTCCCTCTGAAAGTGTGGGTTTCCTCAGGCTGGCACGGTGGGTGGCCCCGTGCCTTTTCTCTGGAACACTCTGGCTTAGAGGCACAGACTCCCACTTTTGCCTCTGCGGTCACCTCCTGTGTGCAGTTCCTCCTGCTGCAGACCAGGCTCTGCCGAAGTGTCATCTCCAGAAGGGGAGTTGACTGTCCCTGTGGTTGCCCTAATGAAGAGCCAGCAGGTGCAGAGCTGCGGGGAGATCAGAGTCGCTCGGTGGGGCTGCCTGGGCAGGGGTCACCCACCCCCATCGCAGTCCACCTCTCTGCACACAGCATTCCGAATTGCGACACCACCCGGAGCCTTTGTGCAGCGTGTCTGCCTGGCTCCGTGGGCGGTGTGGCTAATTCTGCACCACAGCTGCTCTGTCTGTTTCTTCGGGGAGGGCGGGGCCTTGGGATGGGGGCGGTCGGGCACAAAGAGCCTCTGTGGCCTGTGAATGGAGCCGCTTCCTGGCGTGGCCTGTGTGGGAGCAGAGCCACTTGCTCAGTGTCTGCGCCTTCACGAGCATCCAGAGAGCCTGGCTCTTGGCCGAGCCTCCTTCTCCCACCTGAGCTGCTGCGCTCACTCCTCAGGGCTCAGTTTGGTCAATCCACTCATTCGATGGGGTTAGCCCAGAGAACTTGGAGGCCCCGTAGAGCTCTCCACAGGGCCATCCGCCCACCCAGCTGTCAGAGAGACTGTCCTAGGAACCTTTCTGCTGTCACTGCCAGCTGTTCCCAAACATCTGGCTCTGTGGCATGCCCTAAGTGTGTGGCTGTGTACCCTTCACTTTCCCCGGGCTGGACTTCCCTGGAGCATGGGTTTCCTCAAACCCCTGGGAACAAAGCTCGATTGTGTCGGAGCTCCTGGGCTGGCCTTGCTGCTCCCTGGCCTTCTCTCTCGTCCCGACCCTCCAGTCACAGGGAGGGGAAACAGGAGTCCCCACTGCACTCCCGCCTTCCCATAACACCTGAGCCTCCGCTCGCCAACACCACATTTGGAACTCTGCTTCAGAGCTTTTCCTGGCTCCTTATGTAAAGAGTAGTTGGAGGGGAAACAAATGACTGATTATCCCAGGAAAAAAGGAAACCAAGGGCTCTGCATGCCTCCCTCCAAACAGAAGAGGCAGCCGGGCCCACTTGTTCACGTCCAAACTCAGCCGCCCTTTTGCACTCGGACCGGCGTATGATTGCTGGTCCCACTGGAGTTCTGCTCTCAGTCTGACTTCCGCTTAGAACCCCTGAGTGCTGCAGCCCTCGGCCAGCGCTGGGTAGAGCCTGTGTCCTCATGGCGGTTCCTGGGCGGACCCTGTCTGGGGTCCAGCTGCAGCATCCATCCTTAGGTTTGGCGGGAGTAGATAGGGCAGAGGTACGAGGGGCTGGGTGGACCCGTAATGCAGCCCCTCAGACTGTGGCTGCTGTCGGGTCCAGGGGCAAAGCCATGGACAGTGAGGGCGGAGGCCACTTGTAACGAGAACAAGAAGATGTGAGGAGCTCAGAGAACTGGCCTCCACGACCAAAGGGGTCTGCACTGGAGGGCGTGAAACTGGGCCTGCTCCCAGCTCCGTCATCAACTGCCCAGGGCTGCAGGTGTGTGTGAGTCATGACCTGGGCCTCACTTCACCTGCCTTCTTCTGTCCCTGTCTTCTGTCTCTTACAGATTGAGACATGGAGGGAGAGAGAGGTTCAGAAACTTGCCTTTGCTGGGGCTTGAACTCAGGACATGTGCCCCCAGGGCCTGGTTTTAACCTGGTTAGGTCAGACTTGGAGCCCTGAGAGTGTGTTTGGGCTCCTCACATTAAGGGTACTGACTGATTGGCTTCCCCTTAAGAGAAGACCTGAGTCTTGGAGACGGTCACAGGAGACATGAAAGTGGTCTAAACCTTGGAGAGATTTTCATGTGACTGTCTCTAGAAGATTCCAGGGAGGCAGGTATCTGTAGTCTGCTAGCCCACAAAAGATCTTGCTGGTCAAGGAGCACAGTGCCAGGAGGGTGTAGGCTGGAGGGTCTCTGAGGCTTCTTCGGGGTAGAATGATTTGTGTTTCTACTCAGTTTGCTCGCTGCAGCTGAACCCTTTTCTCTTTGTGCATCTCACGATGACAAACATCTTTTTGTCCCTGAAACCAAGTTCTGTAACTGAACTACGGCACTCCGTGAAACTCACCACAGGTCATGCCCAATGCATATGCTCATCCACATGCAAAGCCTGCTGCTGTCCTGCTGCTGAGGGAGGACCCTCTCCTAAAGAGAGCAGAGATGGTGCTGGTGCCCCCGCGGGGCCCAGGGAGCGTGGGCCTCCAGGCAGCGCTTTCCCATCAGGCTGACTTGGGGCCTCGGGGGCAGTAGATCTTTGCCACCAGTTTGCACGCTGCTGAGAATGACACTTCCTAACCCATTCCCGTTTGCTGCTCTTTTCTTCAGACCTACTCGGGCCTGTTCTGTGTGGTCATCAATCCTTATAAAAACCTGCCCATCTACTCTGAAGAGATCGTGGACATGTATAAAGGCAAGAAGAGGCATGAGATGCCCCCGCACATCTACGCCATCACAGACACCGCCTACAGGAGTATGATGCAAGGTGAGTGCCTCGGCCTTCCAGGTGGCTCCCTTCACCTCCGCTGGCCGGCACCCTCGCAGGGGCTCGCTCACTAGTCCCAGTGATCTAGTGGCCAGATTGGTGGCCAATGGACTGGTGCTGGGGCTGTGTGTTGTGGAGCTCTGTAAGTCATTGTGTGAGAGTCAAGACCCATGGTTATAAAGGGCATGCTTCTATGTTGATAGAAAGTTCCAGAAGCGTTGATTTCCCAATTTCTCATTCTTGTCAAAATCTCTTCCTGCATTAGTCCTCTCACTTCCGGGCCCCTTCTTCTACCTGTTACTCCATTTCCTCCTTGTTTTTTACCTCTCACTTGCTTCCCCAAGCTTTGGAGACATGCTTGAGCTTTTCCCACTAAAAAATAGACGTAAAGGCTCCCCTGAATTCTGTACCCCACTCCAGCTGGTCCCTGCACCCTCCGCCCCATCACAGCAGAGGTCTTCAGGGGAAGCGCCCATGCACGGCTGGCCCCACCACTTCCTGAGACCTCCCCACAAAGGCCACCCTCAGCCTCTGTGTTGGGCAATCCATTGTACTGACGAGCCCTTATTTTACTTGCCCTCTCCCCGGCATTGGACAATGTTGACCGCTCCCTTTCGAAAGCCTTCCTTCCTGTGGCCTTCTCTCTGGTTCTCCTATCTCTGCTCTCCCCGTCTGCGTGGTTCTTTCCTGTTCCTTCCCCCGCCTGCACGCTGGTGCTCCTCAAGGTCTTGTCCACTTGTTCTGTGTATTCCTCTGGAGGGTGGCGCCCCGCACTCAACTAGCTCTGGCATCACTTTCTGGCTGAGGACTGGCACGGGCATCTGAGCCCCACATGCTCCCAGCTACCATTTCTCTATTCAGCCTTTCATCCAAGCCTGGAGCCTGGCTCATCTTGCACTGTCCTCTCTCTCTCACCCTTCTCCAAGCCTTCAGCACTTCCTACAGATTTCATCTCTTGTCACATTTCACTGCCCTGCCCCTCCTTATCCACGTGGCCTGGCCGTAGTGCAGGCCCCCACACTTTTTCGTCGGCATGATCGCTGTGGCCTCCTCACCTTCACTTTTTAATAGAGTTCCTCTCTCTGTTTCCACCAGAGGCTTCTTTCTAGGATGCAAATCTGATCATATCCAGATTTGAAACCTTGAAAAAATCATCAAAAGGCTCCTCGTTGCCCCCAGCATACCCTTCCAGCCCACCCCTCCAGCCCTCCAGCACACACAGCGCCCTCTGCCATCAGCCCCCGCCAACCTCTGCAGCTTCCCAGTGGCACAGAATCCCTTACATTTCTCTAACAGCCTCTCTGCCTCAAACCACCGCACCTGTTCCCTCTGCCGGCAATGCCTGGCAAGTCCCTGTTCTTTTGTTAAAGACGTGACTGACTGAAGCATCACTGTCCCGCATGGAGGCTGTGTGGGCTAGGTTTGCATAAGCGCCCTGGTAATACTTTATTTGAATTAGATGTTTGTTTACATATTTGTTTTTCTCTCCTAGACAAGGCCAGGACTTGTGTTGCCTTTATATTCTCAGTGCTTAGCTGGGCTACAGGCATATGTTTGCATTTACTGTAACTTGGAGTCAAGTTCAACTTTCAGGCAGGGCCATATTCTCCTATCTTATATTGATAGTGGGTTTTCATGTCCTATTACACGTGCTTCCTTTATTTCTTTAAACTTTGTAATTAACCTAGGCAGCGACAGTAATGCATCTTGTGGTGTTAACAACTTTGTCTCTGGTTTAGTGGTTTAAAATGGTAGTGTGACCCTGGCTGGGTAGCTCAGCTGGTTAGTGTTGTCCTGCTGCACCAGGGCTGCAGGCTCAGTCTCTTGGCAGGGCACATACAAGAATCAACCAATAAGTGCGCAAAAAGTAGAATAACAAATCGGTGTTCCTTTCTCTCTCCTAAAATCAATAAAACAAATAAATAAATCTTTAAAAACAAATGCAGCGGTAGCACACCAGCCTGTTTGTGCCACACATGCAGTGCTGCGGAGAAGGCATTGGGCCCCCGGTGGGTGAGTTGTGAGTGGTGCACAGGCTGGGCCTAGCCTCTGGCTCATGTTCACGTCTGTCAGAGTTCCTTGCGGAAGCCAGCCCTTCAGCGTTAAGGTGGCGTGTCTGTTTCAAAGCACTAACTAGAGCAGTCTGGCAGAAGAATATTCTGTGAGTTTCTGGAAGAGCCTGAGTCCTGTCTCTAGAGGTTGTGTGTCCATTTTCTCTTGGCTATTTTAATTGGCCAAGTCTAGGACGTGCATCCAGAGTATTCCTGCGCTCTGCATTCCTGGATTGGGAATGCTCCCACACCTGGATGCTGGACCTGAACAGTGTTTATCGAGTGGGCTTGCTTCGTTTTCAGACAGGCTGTTGTGACAAAAGTAATGATGCAAAGCATGGCCACAGGAGTTGACGTTCTTGGAGCTGGGCTCCCCGACAACCTGTGCGATCCCTTCGCAAAGAGATTCGTTTGTGTTTCATTTGTTTCATCGCAACAACAAAAAATACAGGGGCAGAAGTCAACTCTACAGGTCGGAGATCATTTGAAAAAACAAAACTGTGCAGAGGGCTGGAACTTTCCTTTGTGCTGACCAGGAAGTCTTGGCCATAACGGAATGGCCTTGATACTAACCGAGGAGCCGCCCCAAATTACAAGGGCAAGTGCGTGGGTGTTTTCATCCTCTGGAGACCAGAGATAGGAAATTCATTTGTGGGCACGGGGAACTGAGATCCCGGTGCTTCTTTTTAACGGTCTATGTAGGTGCCGGGTCCACGTCCTCTCTGACCCTCAATCTGAGAGGCCCTCACTCACCTTCAGTTAATTTTTGACTTGCTGTAGTTCTTACACTCCTGTGTTGACCGACTGAGACGTTTCCAAATTCCTCTTGTTATACACAGTTGACCTGCAAAGCAATTAGCAGCAGGCCTCTTGTTCTTGGGGCGGGGAGGACGCTAATTAACAGAAGTTGCCCCCGTTATGACAAGATGGTTCGTAGTAAAGAGGGTTCCCGAGGAGGAGCCTTTGGTTCGCACCCTAAGTCGGGTGTCAGCAGGGAGCCTCGGGGTCAGCAAGCTGTTAGAATGAACTCCTTTCTTTTCAAGAGCATGTCTTAGCACATGCTGCCCCCCTGGATTTGAGGGGAGCAGGCTTGTTCTCTGCCACTCACATCTTAAAAGGCATGCCAGACAGTCCCTTTTCTGCTTTTTCTTTAAACAAGAAGAAAAAGATTTCCTCTCTGCTGGTTGTGGCTTATGACAGACTAGCATTTATTCTGGCAAATAGGGTAGTTGGTGGCTTTGTCTGGGGACTTTTATGAGATGCGTTGTTTGGCCCTTTCAAGGGCCCTCCCCCTGTCTCTCCTCTGGGAAGTGCTCTGGTTTGCCTGTGAGCCCTGGTGCCTGGCTGTCGTCCTGGAGTCGGTATCACAGCGCCCCTGTCACTCAGGGAAGCATGTAGATGACGAGGTATGTGGTTACTCCACCTAAGTCAGGGTTTCTTAAACGGGCGTTTGGGGTCAGATCATTCTCTTTGGGATGCTTGTGTTGTGCATTGCTGGCTGTTTGCACTGTCTTGGCCTCTACTCACTGTATGCCAGGACCACCCACCTTCTCTGTCCTCATGTACAGCTACCAAATGTCCTCTGGGGGATAAAATTGCCCCCAGTGGAGAACCGTTGACTGCACCGGAGCAGCACTGCAGGTTGGCTTTACCCTGAGCGTCAGCTCCCATCAGTGAGTGGTGGCTCGCCCTGCCCTATGTGGGCAAGGACCTGGGACTCAATGCCAAGGAATGCTGGGATAGATTAGTGCTGTCTGCCCTGGGCATGGGATGGGGCATGGCAGTGTATGGTGTTCTGCATTAGGTCTTGGAGATAAGAGATGGAAAGTCCTAGAATGCCAAGAGGTTTAGTGCTTTATCCTGGCCCTGGAGGCTCTGGCATTCTAAGCGGGGAGATGAGACGTATTTGGCCACAGAGATCTGGGGCCATGCCTATGTGACAAGACAAGCTGCTACCCACACCTGGTGCCAACACAACTGCAACCAGGTATCTGGAGAACTCAGTGGAAGGTGTGGTCACCGAGGCCTGGGAGAGCTGGACCGGCACCGTGGTGGTTGGGCCCTGCGGAAAGGCTGGCAGGTTGTGTCAATAAGCGGTTATAGTGCAGCCCAGACGTGCCCGGCACAGTTTTGTTTGTTGTTTTAATCCCCAGCCTTGGGTTTAATTAAAGTTGTGGTGACGTAGTTGTTTCACCCTCCCAGCCTTGGCTTTCCCGATTGGTTCATTTGTTGTCACGGCCGTTAATGGGTCTCCCTGTCTTGGGGATTGAACCAATCCTCGGGACTCTGCGAAGCCCCAGCTGTGTGAGGCCAGGAGGAGGAGAGAGTATGAACTCTGCAGCTGCCTGCTGCTCGGCAGACAGGAGCCCTGGAGGGGGAGAGGGGCCCGTCCGGCGTGGGCACGAGGGGCTGCCCTCTGTGCGTGAGAGTGTTTGTGTTCTTACAGAACCGGCTGGTTAAGGAGTTTGACTCCAGCCCAGAGTCAAACTGGATAACTATCTCCCCAGTGAGAGTGGGGAAAAAACACCCCTCTTCTCTGTTCCTTAGAATGCCAGTCACTTTCAGTGGCTTTATGGTATTTTAATGAGCTCCCAACGTTTCTGGGGCAGTGGCGGCAGGGTCTGCTTTCATTCCCGGCCTGAACTAACCCAAGCCGTTTAACCCTTGGCTCTGCTTCTCAGCGGAAGCTGCACGGGAGGTGGCTGGTCACCAAGCCGCTGCTCCAAGCGCCCGGTGGGCGTCCCCGTCCCTCGCGGTGGCTGCCTGACCTTTGGGGAACAGTGGAGGGTAGGACTTCAGTGCTGCCTTCACATCTCAGCGCGCTTGTCACTCCCGGGAAGAGGGGCGGGCCCAGAAATGGTGACTGCCTTGTCCAAAGGCCTGAAGCTGGTCAGCTCCAGAAGCCAGGGTCTCTGCACTCCATCCCAGTGCCTGTTCCCCAGGGATGCCGTTGCCCCTCATTTCTGGGGCTGCTGTTTGGAGGAGCTCTCCCCTCCGGCCCACCGGTTTGGAGGAGGCGCAGCCCTGCTTCCCCTCTGTCCAAGTTCTGTCTGCCCTGGTGGTTGTCACCCCTGAGGAGCGCTCTGCTCTCCAGGGTCTTTCTGAGGAAAAGCGCCATGTCGGTGAGAGGCTGGGGAATGCTTCGAAGGTACAGTGAAGTGTGGCTTGGAACAGACTCACCAGGCCGGTCGTCTGCGGAAGCCACAGATGCGATGACTCCACTTAAGCAGGAATGTGCCAACCAGGAGGCTCGGCTGGCCCACCGCCGCACACAGAGGCATGCTGGTCTGCATGGAGGTCTGGGGCGGGCTGCTCACCCGAGTGTGCCGTGGGGATGGCTTTGGTTCACCCCGAGGAGCGTGCTTTGTGCCTGCGTGTGGCTCCACATGTTCACTGAGCACCTACTGTGTGCTAGTTGTGGCCCTGGCTGGAGGAGGTCAAGGGCCAGTCTCAAGAGGCAGGTAAAAAAACTTTAGGAGGAGAGTGAGAGTCTAGCACAGCGGGGGTCCCCCATCTAGTTTCGAGAGGGCTGGGGTAGCAGGGGGCTTTGATAACAACATAACCTTCTGTGGCAGGTCACCAAAAGGGTCTGCTGGACCTCAGCTTTAGGGAGAAACTTGCCCTGTGAACAGGAAGTATGGTGTGGAGAAGAGAGCGTGGGGTTTGGGCTGGGTCTGTGTCAGAGTCTGCCACTTCCCTGATTGTGACTGGGCTCTAGCAAGCTCACTTTTCTCCGCTTGGCCTTGTTTTCTCGTCTACCTCTTGGGCTTAATAAAACGTGCTTGGCGAGGTTATTGCAAGAATTAAAGAAGGCTTCTTGGCCTGCGGTAAGCGCCCCTTAGAAGGTAGCAGGAGGAGTCTGGCAATGCAGTTTCTGGACTGAACTCTCGCTGTCTGCAAGTAGCACGCGCCTTCAGTCCACACTCCTGCTGCTCAATGAAGGTGATAACCAGCTGCTTCCTCCAGGCCGGCGTCTTACTCTCCTCAAAGAGCACTCTCTGAGAGGCCAGGCTCTGGTAGCGGCACGCACAGGAAGTGGCTTGTCAAGGCTGCCTTCCCGCAGTGATCCCATAATACGCAGGCGTGTGCCGGGGCACAGGGTCTTCGACTTGTCCGATCTAGTCCACACACCCGGAGAGGACCTTTGGGCCAACATGGCGTCTGTGGGGCTTCCAGAGAGCATGCTGGGGCTTTTGGAGAATGTCGTGTGTGCTGTAGAGGCAGTTCTTTAGCCTCAGTGAAGCGAGGTGCTGTGGGGGACTCTTGGGGCTCTGTGACAAGCAGCCTGGGCCCTCTCCTGGGCCCTCTCCTGGGGTTGGCCCTAGGAGGCTGCTTTGACATGCCTCCCGAAGGAAAGCCCCGCCCCTGGCATGAGGCTGCTTAATTATAATGTGGTCACGCCTGTCCGTCTCGTTTCTGTAAAACGTTCTTCCTACAAGAGGAATCTGTGGTTAATGGATCCTTCTCGGGCCTTCAGCTTCGGGCCTGCATTTTTGTTCTGTTTTTACTCCAACCCGACAGGCCCACTGTGCTTTGCTCTGTGTTGGCTGAAGTAGAAGAAAAGAAAGAGGTGCCCTCTTGGACCTGCAACTTTGGGGGCGATTGAAAACTTGGCCCAGTGTCTGTGTTACCGCCCCCCCACCCAGAACAAACAACAAAAGCTCACCTGCGAGGTCTCCAACAGTGAGGCCGCTTTGGGCTCTTGGCCCCCTGGACGCGCTCCCCTCTTCCTTCCTGGGGGACGCTGCTCACCAGCCCGTCTCTGCAGTTCTCGGAGGACCGCGTTGCACTGTCAGGGCTGAGCAGTGGCGCATTCGGAGGAAAGGGTTGCTTTCCGTCCTTGCCCGGTTCTGTAATCACGTTGTCAGATGAGAAAAAGAATTCACTAAAACTAAAGAGAGAAGAGAGCTGCAAGTTGCAGGGCTAGAAATAAGGATCCTATCGGTGACTTCTAAAAAAACTCCTCTTGTCTTGACCGAGGATTTGGTCCACCTTCGCAATAAACTCTGAGGACCTGAGATGTCCTGCAGGTGAATGGACGGTGTGGGTGGGGCTCAGGATGCCATTCCAGCTGGGCTTCGTGACTCTTGGTGAAGATCTTGTTTTTCCAATACAAGCTGGTTCACAAATACAATAGACAGAGGTCTCTAAGCTGAAAGCCAAGGAAGGAAGCCATGCTCTGGGAGCAAGTTGGGGCCTTTCGTGGCATTTGATTACCCCTTCTCCAAGGTGACTGGGGCCCTGACTTCTTCAGGAAGCATCTTCATGTGCCATTATTGTTTCTCTCCCAGCATTCAAGTTCCTGGTATTCTCCAGCAAGGTTGACCCAACTCATCAAAAGGGTGTTTTTGCAAAGTCCATTGTTCTCTTTGCAGGGCTGTGTGTGCTCCAGCGTTGAGCCACGTGTGTCCTGAGCTTTGCTTGGCAGTGTCTGTCTCATTCCGTTAGTGGCCTGTTGTCCTTTCCAGTCCTCCCCTTCCTCCCCCACTGAGAGCCCAGCCCTCTGCAGACCTGTGGTCCTGGCTTAGTCCTTTCTGCCCAGGGTCCTGCCCGGCTTTCCGTTTCTCCTAGGGGAGTGCTGTCGAAGAGCAGGGCAGACCTGACCTCAGGGCATCGGGTCCCTCCCAGTGTCCTGGTGGCATTTGCTGTGGGCCATCAGCACTCACCTGCGGCTTTTGAATTTCCCTCCACCCTGGCAGACCTGTCAGAGCAGCAACCCCATGGGAGGACATTGGCTCCTGGTCCCACCCATGAGAAAGGTGGATAGGCAGTGGTCTCTGGCAGGGTTGGCTGTGCTGCTGGTCTCACCTGTGTGAGCTGCTGGGCCCGTGGTGGCCGAGAGAGGGCTCGCTTGGGGCCTTGCTCGCCCTCCCACATGATGGAAGCCAAGTGCGGTCCCCTGGGCTTCTGTCTAATTATCAAGGGCGCTTGGTGGGGAGGGCTGTCTCTTCTCTGCCTCCTGTAACTGGGGACTAGGGCCTCCTCAGCAGGGTTCACACCACGGCCCTGCGTGGCGGAGTGGGTAGGCGGGGGCATGGGGCCAAGTCCAGCAGGCTTCTGGCTTGCGTTGCTGCTCTGGTCAGCGCCTAGCTTTGTGTCTTGGAGAGAAGGTTGCCGGTGACTACACCGTGTGCTTGGGAGTCACCGGCGGGGACTGCCGTCTTGCTGGCTGACTGCTAGGTGAGCAGGCCGCCAGAGGCTCCATGACACAGGCCTCTGCCGCCCGACATCCACCTGCAGCTTCTGCTAACGTGAAGCGTTCTTTTGCACCTGCTTTTTCTCACCTCGCTGCTTCCCAAGTGCTTGTAACCCAAGCTCATGAACTGGTCTGGCTTTGGGGAAAGTAGTAGACAGCTTGCAAGGCCCCATGTGACACATGATGAGTGTGGATGACCCTTTCTGTGCAGCCCTGAGACAGGGCTGCTGCTAGCACAGTGCCCTGCCCTGTCGGAGCTCTCTGGGGAAGCGCTAGGCATTCCGAGGCCTGGGTTCTTGGCCCAGCTTGTGTGACCTTGATCAAGTCATTGGGTTTCTCGGGATGCTGTGTCCTGACCTCTAGACACAGATGGTGCAACCGGATGCCCTCTAGGGCCTTCCCACCCCCAGGTTCTGAGCTTGAACCCACAGGTGTCTCCACGCCTTATACTTGGTGTAGGCCCAAGTGTACTTGCACTTTGGCCCGCTGAGCCCCTGGTGCCGCCCACGAGGGGCTCTGGGGGAAGGAAGCCCGGAGCCCAGGAGTTTGCCTCGGGCGGCCTGAGGCTTGCCGCCCGGGTGACATGCAGCAGGGGTCACACAGTGAGTGGCCCTGGGGTCTGCTCTGCAGTTCTTGTGAAAGACAGACCCCCTTGGTGGTGGAAAGTTTCAGCCTGTTTGGCATGGGTCATCTCATCATCTCTCCCCACGCAGCCATGTCGCCCAATGGGAAACTGCCCTCAGAGTCTTCGTTTCTTGTTTCAAGGAACCTGGATGACCTGAAGATGGGTCCTGGGGGCAAGACGCTCTTTCAGGTGTGCTCCTGGGAGAGCAGCTCTGGCTGAACCTCTGGAGGCCTTATCTGAGTGAGCGATCCAGTGAGTCAGCCCCGCCGCCACTGTCGGTGAACCAGGCTCGCTCTCTGTAACTTCCTGTGGGGGCTGATGTCACCGCTGTGTGATCCTCGTGGCCTTTTATGGACAAGAACCGGCAGCTCCTCTTACACAGGAAGTGAGAGATAAGGCCCCTGGCAGAAGTCTGTCTGAACCTGGGTTGAAATACCTGTGGTCAGGTGTCCCCCTCCATCCACCTGAGCAGGGTCTTCTAAGTTGCCTGGAAACACTTGCCCTTGGGTATCACCGCTGCAGATCCAAAAGGCCTCAGGGCATTTGGGGTCTAAAATAAAAGGAGAGGGAATGGCCTCATCTCTGAAGGTGTAATGGAAACCTTTCCTGTTGTCGTTCCGAGGGCTGTGCTGTAGAGGGCTCAGGTTGTTAAGGACAGTGTTTCTCTCTCTCTCTCTTTTGTTTTTCAGATTGTATTTATTTATTTATTTATTTATTTATTTATTTATTTATTTATTTGAGAGAGAGGAGGGCAGGGAGAAATAGAGGGAGAGAGACACCTATGTGAGGGAGAACCATCATCGATCAGTTGCCTCTTGTACTCGTCCCAACTGGGGGCCGAACCCACAGCCTCCACATGCGCTCTGACCCGGAATTGAATCAGGGATCTTTTGCTTTGCGGAACAATGCCAAGCCCACCGAGCCACACCGGTCAGGGAAGGACAGGGTTCCTGAGCGCTGGTGCCATGCTGCACATATCAGGCACCCACTCCATTCAGGCCTCAGAGCGGCCCTGCAGCGAGGCCTGCCCCCTGATTCCCGGAGAGGACCAGGGCGAGGCATCAGGAGCGGGGGCGGGTGCAGAGTGAGGATTAGAACCAGGGCTCTGGAGCACCCGGCACCACTCCAGACTCGAGAACCAGGGGTTGTCAAAGTGTGCTGTAAGGGACCCCTGTATGCACCTCCCAAGCAGCTCTGGATTTTATAACCATTCTTCACAGTGGGGATTTGGGAAGATTTAATCTGAGGGAAGGCTGCTGTTTCTTTTTAAAGCATGCAGTGCAGAGGGTCGTAATCTGGCCTCCCTACCCTCTCCCCACCTAGGTAAGGCTGGGCAGGAGGGGGGTTGGGCTCTGAGGTCAGGCTAAGGTTCATCCTGATGGGGAGCCTGTTTCCCAGAACGGGGTTGCTCCTGGGGGGCGCTTTCCCCTGGTCTGGGCTACAGGGTTCCTGTCTCCTCTGGTATGAGTGAAGGAAGGAAGGGTGTTTTCAAATAAGCCATTAATTAGTCCAAATGGGCCCAAATAAGGACATGAGCCAAAACAACCTAGCGGGCTGGACTCCGGGGTGTCCCCGTCCCGGGAGACAGAGACACCCATGTGGGGAAGGGCCTGTGGAGAGAGCGTTAAGGAGGGCCCTCATGGGGTGCAGAGCTACTGGAGTTGGGCGGAGAGCTGACTGGTGGCCGAGAGCTCTGACCCTTCTGCGAGCCCAGAGGCAGCTTGGGAACGAAACAGAGGGACTGCTGCGAGAGGAGTCTTCTGCCAAACAGGGACACTGCCTGCTTGGCCTGTGCTCAGGTCCCTGTAAGGCCGCAGGATGACAGATGGAAGCTGCTATAAGAGTTGAAAGACCTTCCTGATGCAGGGGCCATGGTGTCATGCACGGTGGGCAGGTGGGCTTGGGGCCCCAGGTGGCGGGGACAAGAGTTCAGGAATGAGATAGGCCTCCCCACCAGCTTTCCTCTGCGGAAGCATCTGCCCAAATGAGTGCTTTGGCACCGTGAAGTAAGGGCTCTTTAAAGTGAAAAATGGAGGTTTGGGAGTCTTTCCTCGTAGTCTATGTTAACAGTGCTATCTGGGCTTCAGGGCTTGGAGGCGAACGGCCAGAGGAGAGGAAGAGCTGGGGTCGGGGAGTGGGGCACGTGGAGGTTGCATAACGAGGATGGTCTGGAATTGGAATTTGATGTGTGCAGGAATCTGTGTGCCTGTGCCCACGTGTGCCTGTGCATGTGTGCCTGAGTGCAGCTCGCCCACGTCCCTGTGTGCACGTGTGTCTGTGTGGACGTGCACCTATGTGTGCCTGTGCATGTGTGTCCGTGTGCAGCTCGCCCATGTCCCTGTGTGTGCATGTGTGTCTGTGTGTGGATGTGCACCTATGTGTGCCTGTGCGTGTGTGTCTGTGTGCAGCTTGCCCGTGTCCCTGTGTGTGCATGTGTGTCTGTGTGTGGACGTGCACCTGTGTGCTCGAACCCACATGTGTGAGTGTGGCAGGGAGGGCTCTGCTTCCTGTTGTTCAGCAGCTTGGCATCTGACTCCTCACACAATTAGAGGAATTCCAGCCATCCCAGGGACCAGGCCTAGACAGTTCTGGGAAACGGTTCCTTCGGGAAGGGATGGGAACGTTTCCTTTTATGGTAGTGCCGGCCGCTGCTGCCTCATGACTTGCCAGCACTTGCAGGTACAGTCTTGCCCCCTTGTGAGCGGTGCCTAAACATGCCTGTAGCTGGGGCCGGCCCAGGAAGATGCGGTGGGGGAGCCCCAGATCACAGCCATTTTTGTCCCAGATCCTTCTCAGTCTCCACACTGCGCTTAGCAGGCAGGTGATGGAAACTCTTGTCTTCCCCAGCCACGAGCCCCCGGCCTCCACCCCGCTGCCTTTCTGCCAGTCTTACGGGGACTCTGCCTCAGCCCTGGCCGCAGCCTTGAGAGGGCCCTGTTTTGTGGGAAGTTGAGATAGGGGAGGCAAGGTTGCCAGCTTCTCTGGGGCCCGCTCTGAGCAGCCCGCAGTGGGGAGCAGAACGGGGGTGGGGTTGGTGAAGGGGAATGGCGGACTTCCTGCCGTACTCCCACCCTGCTACTTCTTAGTGGGGGCGGGGAGGCTGCAGAGGAGGATGGGTAGCTGCTGCTCCTGTTGGCTATTAGGTGTAGTTTTCCTCCTTGCTGTCCCACTCCCTCTTCCCCTCCTGAGTGACCTGCAGAGCAGAAGAGATGCGGGAGTGAGTGCCCAGCCCAGTGTGCTGAGAGATGGGGGGGGGGGTGCTGGAGGCTCACCTCTGCCCCCTGAGGCCATGCACACAGGAAGGCACGAGTCACTTCCCAGGCCCTGTCCTGCAGGGCCTGGCCAGCAGTGGGAGCCAGTGAGTGTGTCTTTCCAGATGGCCAGCGTGAGTGTCTGCCCATTAGCTGTGCTGACAGCCAGAAGCGCTCCTGTTGGTCAGACAGTGCCACTGCCAGCCTGTCCGGGCGGCTTCCCGCTGGGGAAGCACACGGGCAGCAGCCAGTTTCGGGGTGCCATGTGGGTCCGTTCCTGTGTTGTTTCTGTCCTGCAAATGAGCCCTCCCGAGGAGGTGGGGCCGTATTCACTTCATGGATAAGGCAATCGAGAGAGGGATTACTCTCCACAGCTCCAGTATTAGTGAGTAGTCTGTCTGATCCTGGGTTCAGGCTGATTTGACTTTCACTGGGCTAGGTGTGTTACATCGGTGGGATGAAAGGGGAAAACACGGGTTTGTATTTTCAGACATTGCTTAAAATTAGGCACCCGGCACTGGCACTGGCTATCTCAAAGGTCTTAAAGCATTTCTGTCAAACTCAGCTTCGAAGCGTGGGTATTACTGTCCCCGCTGTGCCCGAAGGAAGTGAGTTGTTTCTGTCTTCACTCGTGCGGAGGTTCATGCACTGGGGAGAGTGGCGGGAAGTTCCTGTCAGCCAGGTCTGGAGACCCAGGTGTCACTAGACTGGTCAGAAGCTGTGATTCTGGTGAACCTCTCTTTTTCTCCCAAGCTGTCTAAGTGTACACGGTCGCGCAGTTCCCACGTGTCAGGCACCATGCTGGTGCTTCCATGAATGCTGTTGGCATATATATGATTACTCCCCATCCCAGGAGGAGGCTTGGGTTCTGGGAGCCAGGGCACATGACCTGGGCAGACCTCGCCCCAGGCTGTCCCACTGCAAAGCCACAGCCCTCTACGAGCCCCTTCGCCAGTGCTTCTCACTTACATGTGGACAGTACTTAAAATACCTGCCGCGAGCCCCATTTCCAGCAGCCTGAATCCCTGCCTATAAACACACAGGGAATGCCCCACCTTAGCACTCAGAAAAGTGGACTCCTGGAGAGCTTTTCTTAGACTGACTTTCTCAAAGGTGAGAGAGCCAGCACTGTTTCTGGTGTCGTGGGGCGGGGAGGCAGGGAGTGGGGGCAGCCGGAGCTCCTGGAGGAGGAGCGGCTGCCCAGTGAGTGGTGCTGCGCCGAGGAATGCCCCTTCTCTGAGTGAGGTATAGGGCGGCGTGTGTGGGCAGCTCGTTGGAAGCTGGGGGGAGGCTCTCGTATCTGGTAGAAGTTAACCCGATGCCTTCTCTATTTCAGACCGAGAGGACCAGTCCATTTTGTGCACGTAAGTGTTCATGTCGGGGTGGTAGGTGTGTTGTCCCCTCTGCCCCGACCCTTCAGGATGCCTACGCAAACCCAGGCCGATGACTTCTATTCCCGACTCAAGCCCTGCCCCTTCCCCAAGGGACAGGCTACTGAGTGTCCCACACTAGGGATGAGCTTTATTACAGGGGCCAGGATTTGATTGTCTTCCTCAAAGGAGCTGACGGGCAGTGAGGCGGGTTTATAGCAGAGGGGAGAAGCAAGAGTCTTCCCCACAGAGCAGGGCCTGCAACGGTCGGCCCCTCCAGAGCCTGTCTCTTCTGGCTCTGAGCCGTGGCTCTCTCTACCTGGATGGCAGTGGACGCTGGGCCCCTCCCCCTCATCCTCTAAACTCAACAAGGAGATAAACAAACCCCGTCGCAGAGGGAGTTAGCGACACAGGACATTCCTTCAAGTGCAGTTTGAAGGAACATGTATGAGCGCCTGTGGCCCCTGGGTCAGCAGCTGCCGCTAACCGATTCCTAAGACATTTGGATGCGAGGCTGCCAAGTGGCCAGGGCAGGCAGCGGGGCCATGGGAAACGGCCTGAGTGAGGGTTCCAGAGATAGCATTTGTTTGCCTGTCCCCCTTTCTGCCACTAGGCGTTGGGTGCCTCATTAACACTCAGAAGAAAGGTAGGCGGTAGCGCATGCAGTGGGGAAGGGACGGGCTTCGGGGATTTGGCCACCTCTCCCCTGAGAACTTCCTGGCTCTCTCGGCAGGGGTGAGTCTGGAGCCGGCAAGACGGAGAACACCAAGAAAGTCATTCAGTACCTGGCTCACGTGGCCTCCTCACACAAGAGCAAGAAGGACCAGGTGAGTGGGGGCCTTCCTCTCCACAGGGAGATCACTTAATGCTTCATGGCTTGGCTTAAAATGAGAGCATTTGGGGAACGAGGCAGAAGCTGGGCCCGCTCTCATCGAAGCTGTCGTGTGGCCGTCTTGGGAGCGTCCATTGGTAGCCAGCTCGTTTCTCCCTTGGCCTCCCAACTTTCTGAGTTGCTATGGAAACGAGCCCACTGGGGGTTGGCAGCTAATTGCTGTGTGGTCTCCACCTCTGAGGTTGGAAGAGAGATTCCAAAGCTTGGTTCTCAAGATGATGGAGTCTTGCAGGATCTCGGGCAGGCCTCTGGGTGGACAGCCCCAGCGAAGAGAGGAAGGGCGGTTGGAAAGTCTTCTCACTTCCCTTTTCTCCCTCTCCCTCTTGGTGGATTGTGTGGATTGTGGTCGAACTCCGCAGTGTCCTCGCTAGGTGAGCTGCACGTTTGCTGCACGTTCTGCACCAGGAATGTGTGTTCTCATCATCGTGTGCCCTTGGGCTACGTACTTCTTCCTAAGCGGCTTTTCACTCCACACCGTTGTCACTTTCTGCGGCTAGGACTGTTCTCATCGGCTCAGCTCACTGACTGTCTTGTGAGGAGGGGGGCTGGATGTGACACACAGTGACCTCTCGTGCACTCTGAAATGACAGCTCCTGCAGGACGGTTATGGGCCTCATCACCTAGCTGTTCTCGGAAATTCCAGCCCCTCCAGAACCCCCTATGCGCACGACAGCCGTAACGTCCTGTGCGGAGCCCAGAACACGGCACGGCGGGACGGGGATCTGCTGTCCCGCAGCCCCACACGCTCAGTGCTCCGGACAGGACGGAGGTGGCCGGCCCCCTCACCTGCCCGCACTGTGCTGGTCAGAAGCAGTGCCTGCAAGGCCTACACTGGACTTCTCCAGAGTGGGGGTGATCAGTCTTCAGCATGCCTGTGTGGTGCTCTTTCTCTCTCTCTCAAACACACTCTTAAACTCCCCGTGAAATCCAAGTGTCCGTGGTGTCCCCTCAAGCTGCCAGGGGAACTGCGCCCTCTGGGCGGACCCCACCCCCGACCCGGGGCACTATGCGCAGCGTACGTAAGTAAGTCGTGGTGTGTATCTCCGTGCATGCGGACCTGGGCGTGTGCTGCAGAATGTCCTGATGAGTGCAGCCTTCTGGAATGGGACCAAAAGTAACTTTTCATGTGCCAAGCTTCTCAAGACATTCTGAATCTTTTTCCACGGGGCGTCAGGAGTTATATTTAGAAACTAATAAAGTTTCTTTTGCTCCCTCTCTCCACCCCATTTTCCATTCTTTTTAGGAGGCCTATTTTAAAAACAGGGCTGTGGGGTTAGGCGTTCTCTAACTATGGTTTGCCATCTCTGAATTTGCTGTAAAATCCACTTCCCAACTATTTGTTGAATGCCTAGCATGTGCCCGGGTCTCTGGAGGGTGACCTTGGAGTCACTACTGAGATGGGACCATAGTTAGAGAGCAGGAATGTAGGCCCACTTGCGTTACTTACGGGACTCCAGCCGCAGAGGGGAAGGCAGGCCCCAGCCCCAAGGTAAGACGGCATGTGGAGGGGTGTGATAAATGGAAGCAAACTTGTCACTTCCTCTTCCCTAGGCTTTGGTGTGTGCCGGGTGCCCTGTCCCCGACACCACGTCCCACCACAGTGACTGAACAGGTCGCCTCTGGTCTCTGGTCACTGCCCAGGCCCCTGGTTGTAAAGGTCATTGACCACATTGGTTTGTTTCTTTGCCTGAAGCTGTAAGGTGATTTTCCACACAGGCTGGGCCATGAGACACTCTTGAACGTGGTTTACTGCTCTTGCAGTCGGAGGCCTGCTGTAGCATGCCGTGGCAGAGCTCTCTCCCTCGTGCAGTGAGTGACTCAGTTGCTCATCCCAAGACCACCCACCGGGACGCCCCTGGCCTCACCTTGCTGTGGGAAGGCTGGGCTTTGGCGGGCCTGCAGGTTGGCAAAGGAGGGCTTGAGTGAAGGGACTTCCCAGGTGGACTTCCACAGTCTGAACAGTGGCCTTTGTTCCCTACCTCCCTTTCTTCCTCTGTTTTTTATGCACCAGTTGTGGTTCATTGCCAGAAACACCCCCCAGTGAAGCCCTTCAGAAACCAGATGGGTAACCCCAAAACTTGTGAGAATATGCTGCCTACAGTACCTCCTAATTTCATATTACGCAAATTTCATTGAAAAAGTAAGTCCTCTGTGCCCAAGTAGGTATCAATAAAGAAAAACCCCCAGGTTAGCCATCACCATTGTCAGCAGGGAGCTGGCCTTTGGGATCCCAAATGGTTGCTTCTGAGTTTGGTCTGGCGATCCTGTGTTCCATGGCAACTACCTGTGGTCCTGAGACAGAGGCCTTAGGTTTGCCTCCAAGCTGAGGTGGTGGCATGTTCTAGTCGGGACCACGCTCCCGTCTGTCTGCGGGAATGGGAGTGGCTCAGCCAGCCTGGCAGCCTGGCACCCCGGCATGTGTGCATTCATGCAGATCTAGCCCCGTGGGCTGCCTTGCTGACTTCCCAGTCTGCCCGAGTCCCAGGAGCGGCAGTCCACTGTGCCGTGACCACTGGTGCCAGGTGCGTCTGGAGAGCCTTCCCTGTGGGTGTCCAACTCCTGCCCTTGACCTGGCTGCTCTGGTCCTCCTTCCCTTAGCCATACAGTCTGAGAATAGAAGACTCTCCCAGGCCCAGGAGGGGGGATCTGCCAGGCCCCTTCCCGTCTCTGGTGCGCTTCCTGCCTGCTCAGCACCCTGCATCCAGGTCTCATCTGCGGCAGGTGTGCCTGGAAGTCTAGTTCACGACTCTCCCGGGAGTGCCCGCTGCTACCGGTCTTCCTTTTCATAACTTACAGGCAGCCTTTATTCCCGTAAAGTCCTGGCTTGACGCCAGTGTTGCTAATAAATACAGAGCCCTGCCTGGCCCTTGCAGGATTGTCTTTCCTCATAGAGGGTACCCAGGTATTAAGGTGAATGAGATCCGTGTTTTCCTCGGCCAGTGTCAGGTATTATCTGGCCTGCTGGGAGGACAATGGCTGCTTCCAGAGTTGATCCGACCTGACAGGTAGAGCCCCCAAGGGGGGCAGGGCAGGGCGGGAGGATGGCAGTGACTGACAGCTGTTGGTAGAAGACTCAAATGCAATAAATACCTGCATTGCTGGTTGATAGCTGCATGACCTCAGTCAGATCATTCTCCCTCCCTCATCCTCAGCTTTCTCTTCTTTGAAATGGGGCTGTTCTGCTTTGCCTACCCTGGGTATGACGAGACTCCAGGAATAAGGCATAAGGTTGCATTTTGCCAACCACAAGCATCATGAGGCCACAAGGAGAGTTTACTGGTGCTGACCAGCCGTTCAGAGACCTATTGGTCCCCAGCTCAGATGCCTGATGTCCTGGGACGTAGGTGTGGGGGTGGCAGGACGGGACCAGCAAGGACAATGCAGTGTTTAGTAGGACACGGATGAGGTGAGATGGTGTCTTCCGTAGATCGGCCCTGTGAGGCAGAGAAAGACGTGGCGTGTTGGTGGGGACTGAGGCAAGGAGGGCAGAGGGAGAAGGAACGGTGCCTCCCTGTCTCTTTTTTGGTTCATGTGCTGTCTCCAGCGCATCCTCCGGGTTGATCTGGGGTCCTCGTACCAGGTTCCTGGAGCTGGGTTAGTTGCGCTTTCCCTTTCTTGCTAAGGACTGCTCGTCGGTCAGCCCAGGGAACTACGTTCAAACCAGCCAAGGTCTCTGGAGGCCTGGCAGGAAGGCTGCTCTTGAGAGACACAGGGCCCAGGCTGAGGCTGGCATGGAGGGCCACTAGAAGCCTCTGTTCCAGGCCTGCTGGGCGTGTAGGCATGGCTCTGCCACTGTCCCCTCCACCTGGCGGAGTAGGTTTGGCAGCCCAAGCCATTGCCTGGCCTTCACTGCAGCTCTGGGTTCCCTTCCAGGGCGAGCTGGAGCGGCAGCTGCTGCAGGCCAACCCCATCCTGGAGGCCTTCGGAAACGCCAAGACCGTGAAGAATGACAACTCCTCTCGATTCGTGAGTAGTGGCCGACCACATCCCAGCTCGCGGGGCAGACGCTCCTACTCAGAGCTTTGGCACATGCTGCCTTCCAACTGGGTGCTCTGGCTTTAAGAGTGAGGGAGATTCGGACTTAGTGCTTCCTGGGCCTGCTGCGTGGGGCAGTCTGGATCGTGCTATAGTCAGTGCGCGCCTGCGTGAGGGTTTCTTCACTGCTGGTGCCTCTGGTTGTCCTGGTGTAGCCAGTGACCATTTAGAACCCAAGGCCCAATCAGGCAGTGAAGAACACTTCTCCCCCTCACCCCCGCTGAGGAACTTGGGTACCACCGGACCTCATCCTGGTTCCAGGCTTGAAGCAGTGTGGCCCTTCCGAGTCCTGGGAACCCATGCAGTGTGGGCTGCGGGGCCCTGGCCACCAGGCACATGGCATAGTCTTTCAGTTTTCTCCCTCCAGGCTTTACCGCCGGGAGGTGGGGCCTGGAGGCTGGGGCTCTGATCTCATCGTGGTCTTTCTTTCCGTAGGGCAAGTTCATTCGCATCAACTTCGACGTCAATGGCTACATCGTGGGAGCCAATATTGAGACTTGTATCCTTGTGGCTAATTGGAATAAGAATGCTGTGGAGGGAAATGACTTTGATGGAGGAGACACCACTTCCCGATTCCAGCAGCTTCCCTTTATGGGCCTGTTATGACACCTCCCCTGTGGCATCGGGAAGAGCTAGGAGAGGCTCACTGGAAACCCAGCCAGAGCTAGGAGTTTCTTTACTTGCAGGATGAGGTTCCGCTTCAAGTGGGTGGGACTACTGAAGCTCATCCAGTGCGGTGCCCAGAGAGGTGGAGTTGGGGGGAAAACTAATTTGTTTCTCCCCTACACCAGCACTATTAGCCTTTGCCAGTGGGAGTCTTCTGAGCTCCTTCGGCTCTTGAGAAGGGGGCCCTTGAAACAGACAAGGCTCCCGAGCGTGAGCGCTGTTCTTCGGACAAGCTGCACCCCTGGAAGGATTGAGCCGAGAGAGCTTGCTTCTGTTTCAGTTGGCCGTTTTGTGCCACTCTTGGCACCTGGTGAAGCTCAGTGGCTTTTGGTGGGAGTAGAGGAACGTGGAGGGTGGCCTTCCTTCTGGCTCGCACAGCTCCTCAATGTTTGCAAAGATCTCTTGGAGAAATCTCGTGCTATCCGCCAAGCCAAGGATGAGCGGACCTTCCACATCTTCTACTACCTCCTGTCTGGGGCTGGAGAGCACCTGAAGAGTGAGTAAGGGCCCGCTGCCAGGCCAGGGGGCTCTGGCCACAGTCCGGCCACAGACTCCCACTGGGAAGTAAAAGCTCTGGCCTAGGGCTGAGGGGAGAAGCCAGATGAGTTCCGTGTCCGGGCCATCCTGAGGCCCCGGCCTGTTTGTGACCACACCAGAGCAAAGCCAGGGCAGGCCGCATGTGCGTCTATGAACCACGGCCTCTGGGGTTCTCGGGCTCTGTGCACGCCGGTCTCACGCATGGAGGAAAGGGTCTCACGCGTGGAGGAAAGGCAGCGTTCCTGGCTGCTCTGCGGTTCTGGGGCATCGTGGGGCTTCGGGGACTTCCCAGTCTCCCAGACCGCTGATGTGTCAGTGTTGACTGGAACCTCTGGATCTAGCACTTCACCGACCGCCCTTGCCTTCCACCCCTCACAGCGGATCTCCTGTTGGAGCCGTACAACAAATACCGCTTCCTGTCCAATGGGCACGTCACCATTCCCGGTCAGCAGGACAAGGACCTATTCCAGGAGACCATGGAGGCCATGAGGATTATGGGCATCCCAGAGGAGGAGCAGATAGGTGCGTGGCTGGCCCTCTTGGGGGTGAGGGAGGGAGGGCCGGAGGCTGGTCATCACGTCCTCTTGGCTATCAGGGCAGCTGACAGGGCTGGGGACAGCTTCCTGCTGTCTCGGCCTCTCGGGAGCCCTGTCTTGGCCAGGAGGAAGGCCTCGTGTGTGTGGGAGATGTACCTCGGGTTCGAGTTTCAGGGCTGTTTGGCTCCCCGTGGTGTTTGCGCAGAGGGGAACCAAGCACAGGTGCTTGCCTGCCCAGGGTCTGGGTGCACTGCCGTAGTCCTTGTCATTTACCGGACGTAGAATATTCCTGCCTTGTTTGGGGGAATGTGGAAGGGGCTGGGCCTGGGATCTTTGTGTTGGTGAGGCCTGGAATGAATCGTGGTGTGAAACCTGCCTCTGTTTTCTCGTTTCCCTGAGGGGGGGCGGAGAGGGCCGGAGGCTTTCTTTTGGAAAGTCGCAGCGAGTGGGCTTATTCCTCAGCCTTAAGGTCGGAGCCACCCTTGTTCAGCCGCAGATAACACAGAACTGGGTGGGCCGGCTGTGTTCCAAAGGAAACTTTATTTATAAGAACAGACAGGGGCCCCTGGTCTGGAGGCATATCCCTGGTCTGGATTTAGACGTGCTGGGAAGATTAGCAGAGCTTGTAGCTAAGCACAGGCTGATGTCTGCCAGAGGCACTGTGGGGAGGCGTGAGCCCCCAGGTGCTGGGCCCTCCTGCCGGGCCCGGGCCCTCCACAAGCACTAGGTCAAGGCCCGCTCGGGGCTTATTCCACCCCGCCCGGGGCTTATTCCACCCCGCCCGGTCCTGAGCTGCCTTTGGTTGCATCCCAAGGCTTGCTGCGGGTCATCTCGGGGGTTCTTCAGCTCGGCAACATCGTCTTCAAGAAGGAGCGCAACACCGACCAGGCGTCCATGCCCGACAACACAGGTAACACGGGGGCCCCCGGGCTCGGGGCAGGTGCCTGGGCTGGGGCAGCTCCAGAGAAAGCCCTGTAGGGACCCAGACTCTACCCTCTCTGTCGTGTGGTGTGTGTGCTTGTGGCTGGCTGTCACCGCACGTTGTCTAAAACACCTGGGAGCGAGACCCTCCCTCACAGAGTGGGCCTCAGAGTGAGCCAGAAGCCCGCGGTCCTGTGGACCTGGGTCGCCTTCACCCGTTCCCGAGACCAGACCAGTTGTCTCGGTGAGACCGCGACCTGTGTCGCCACTCCAGCTCAGTGCCCACTTCCCCTCAACGCGTTAGGGCCCTGGGTCACTGCTGTCACTCCGTCTGCCGTGGCTGCTGCTGTTCTTTTGGGTCACTGCACATGACCCCATTTAACTTATCAGCCTTAATGTGCCCTTCTTAGGGGCTTTTGAAGAAAACTTAAGGTGTGGGTGCATGGACTAAAAGATACTTCTGTGGGACGTGTGCTGTTCGGTCCCCTCGTATCGGGGCCTAGAGGGGCTGCCTGTGCTTGGTCCTCGTTGAGGGTGGGACCCACCGTCCACTCGGCAGACGGGCCAAGAGTGTGCAGAGGACCCTATGTGGCCTCCGTCAGGATGCGTTCCTTTCTGCCCTGCCCGCTGGGTTGCAGGGGAGAGCTGGGTGTCTGTCTGCTGAGAAAGTTCCAGAATCAGTCCTCCTGGTAATGGTGGCTCAGTTACCATCAGAGCTTTTTTCATGGCCAGATTGAGAAGAGGAACTTGTTCTCTTGGGTGTAATTAAAACTTTTTACTCCCTTTCTTCTCTTTGAACATTAGCTGCCCAAAAAGTGTCCCACCTCTTGGGTATCAATGTGACCGATTTCACCAGAGGGATCCTCACACCTCGCATCAAGGTGGGACGGGATTACGTCCAGAAGGCGCAGACCAAGGAACAGGTACGCAGGCGCCTGGCAGAGTGGTCGGGCTGCTCCTCCGTGGCAGCGGCTCATTTGAAGGCATTCACTGTGTTAGGCGCTGTGTGTGGGGTCCCTCATCCAGCCCTCACATCAGCTCTGAGAGCAGGGTGGTGTTTACTCCATTAAGAATGCAAGGAAACTGACCCCGAGAAGTTCAGGAACATCCCCACGGCAACTCGCCGAGGAAGGGCCATCCTCAGGTGGAGCCTCTTCAGGCTGCATTGGGCGTCTCGCATTGAGTCGGTGTTCAGACTGGCCAGCGAGGATGTAGGCCTGTCCCGTTTTGGTCTAAAGCGAGAACACGAGGTTTCGTGGCAGCACCCACCGTCCTCGAAGCCTGTGTCGCGTGGCCGTCTCTCCGCCTCCTGCTGTCTCGCTGCCTGTGATGAGAGGCGAGCCGGAGCCTTTTCCTGGGCCGCGCCTCACGGACGTGCCGCCTCCCCTGGGAGCTGAGGTCCCTCCCGGCAGGGACTGCTTTCCCCCCTGTTGGTGGTTTCTAGTTTCTGCCATGGCAAGGGGCGTTTTTAAGGTGCTACCCTCACCTCTCAAAAATTTTTGGAAGTTCAAGTTGATGAGTCTTTTTTCCAAAGAGTGTCATCCTCTGTTCCTCACGTTGGTGGCCGACAGCCTACGGGTGATTCTGTGCAGAGCCGTCCCACCAGAGCCAGGAACGTTGTTTTTGAGACAGCGTGCATAATTGTTCCCAACTGTTCATTTTCCTACTAGTTAGAACCTTTATTTTTTTTTCCTTACGAAAATGCTACACAGACAAACACTGTAGACTTGGGAAATACAGGAAAGTCTAGAGAAGGAAAAACAGTGCCATGGTCCTACCCGGTGGCAGTCTTTGGGCCGCTTTTTATTTCCTGCATGGCCTCTTCTTTCTTTTAAAAAACTTAACAATTGTCACCCTGGCTTTCTCTTATGGAGCTGTCTGAACGTTGGCAGATAAAGCAGAGAGGATGGTGTAATGAGCGTGTGTGCCTATCATACAGGCGTCTTTTTTTTTTTTGAAGATTTTATTTACTTATTTTTAGAGAGAGGAAGGGATGGAGAAAGAGGAAGAGAAATATCAATGTATGGTTGCTTTTCATGTGCCCCCTACTGGGCATGTGCCCTAGACTGGGAATTGAACCCACCACCCTTTGGTTTGCAGGCTGGCGCTCAATCCATTGAGCCGCACCAGCCAGGGCCACACAGGTATTATTAACAGTGATTACCTTATGGCCAATCTTGGCCCATCATTAACCCTGTGTACCCCAACCCCTGCCCCGACAGCACTATTTGAAGTAAATCTCAGATGTCGTGTCATTTCTTCTGCTGGTACTTTAGTATGTCCCCATTTATTTTACAAATGTCTTAGCAAATGTCAGTTTCTAAGTCTCCTGTTTCTGAATTGTTGGATAGTTAGGGTGCCACAGACGTATTTGTGCAGGAAGCTTTCCCCCCATTTCTAGGGCTGTTTCTCTGGGGAAGTGTCCCACGGGAGAAATAACCGGGGCAGAGGGGACAGGTTTAATTAAAGGCTCCTTGTACCTGACACTCTGTTCCTGGGCGTTCCTCCCCGCAGGCTGACTTCGCCATCGAGGCCTTGGCCAAGGCCACCTACGAGCGCATGTTCCGCTGGCTGGTGCTGCGCATCAACAAGGCGCTGGACAAGACCAAGCGGCAGGGCGCCTCGTTCATCGGGATCCTGGACATCGCCGGCTTCGAGATCTTCGACGTGAGTGTCTCCCTCCTGCCCGTGTGCCCCCCTGCCTCCGTGGCCCCTTCGCTGCCTTCTCCTGGTCCCTGAGGCCTCCGTCCAGTGGCTCCACAGCCACCTGGTCGTCCGTTTTCCTTTTGTGGGGACAGAGAGCGCAGCTGGGCGTATTTTAAGCTGAGCCGAGCATGCCGATTGCCAACCAGAGACGCTGGCGAGAATCGGACTTTCAGACGGCAGCCCGGGGGCTTCCTGGGCAGGTCTCCCCATGGGTTTACTTTTCCAGCAAGTGTGTGCTGAGCATTGGGACAAAACACTGCCCCTGCGCATAGAGACTTTGAGCCCTCGTAGGAAAAAACTGCTAATTATGGTGGTAGTTCCAGAGCAGCCATGAGTTCAGGTGGGGTGCGCAGTGCCTCCTTGTTTCTCACTAGCCCCTCGCTGAAACCCCACGCTGCTCTCCACTGGGAACTGAGCAAACCACACAAACCGCGGGCGCGTTGGGGATCAGGTCTTCACGCGCCGCGGCGGAGACGGAATAGTGTCTGTGCTCATCTCTGCTTCGGAACTTTATTTTTTTAAAGATTTTACTTATTTATTTCTAGAGAGAGGGGAAGGGAGAGAGAGAGAGGGAGAGAAGCATCAATCATTCGTCTCTTGCGTGCCCCCAGCCAGGGACCGGGCCCACGACCCTGGCATGTGCCCTGACAGGCTCACACTGGCGACCCCCAGCTGGTGGGATGAAGCCCAAGCCCCTGAGCCCCACCGGCAGGGCTCTGCTTGGGGATTTAACTTCAAAGCTTTAGAAGTTGAGCCCATGGCTCGGGCTTGTTCATAAAGAAGCACAATGTATTACTATGTCTCAATATTTTGATAATTATGTTTCAACATAACTTCTTTGTTTGTAATTGTATGTGTTTTAAAACATTCTTAGAAGCCCTTCCCAGGCTGCTGGAGAGGTCCGTGGGCCTCCGCAAGTGAAGAACCCCCACGGCTGGTGTGCTAAGGGAGGCCCCTGAACATTTAGGCTCCACGGGGCAGCACTGAGGTGCCCCAGGAGGTCCTTCTGGGTCCCTGTCCCACTCCTTCCCTAGGGCTCTGGGCTCCGTGGGCCACGTGGCGGGCGTGGCCCGTGGCGGCAGCCCCCTGACAGCGCTCTCCCCCTGCAGCTGAACTCCTTCGAGCAGCTGTGCATCAACTACACCAACGAGAAGCTGCAGCAGCTGTTCAACCACACCATGTTCATCCTGGAGCAGGAGGAGTACCAGCGCGAGGGCATCGAGTGGAACTTCATCGACTTCGGCCTGGACCTGCAGCCCTGCATCGACCTCATCGAGAAGCCAGTAAGAGCCGGCGCTGCTCGGACCTCAGACCTGGCCCGGCCTCGCTCGTCCCCTCTGGGGACCCTCCTCTCACCTCCCACTGCATGTTGGTTGTGGGTATCCAGTTCCTCCCCGCTGGTGCCACCTGGAGGGATAAGCTCTGGGGCCCAGATCTGGTGCCTGGGAGCCTCGGACAGCTGCCGACAGGTGGTGATGTGGCTGATGCCTGGGTTTCCTCTCTTAGTCTCAGAAGACCACCTAGCATCTACCTGACAGACAGGCTCATGGGCTCAGCAAGCCTGTCTTTGTCCTAAAGAAACAGGTGTGCTTTTATGTAGGGAGATCCTAGCCCCAAATGCCGTCATTGTAGTGTGGGACTGTGCGGGCCCAGGGCACTGAATGCTGTTTCTGGTGCGTGTGTTGAAGCTGTCTGTCTTGTCCTGCCTTAGCAGTAACATGGTCCCTGGGCTTCTGTCCCGCAGCCATGGTGCTGATGGCTGGCGGTGTGGGAACTGGAAGCCCTTCCCCTTGGCCGTCAGTTTTTACTGAAAGCTCTTGCCTGGTACAGTTTGGGTTAGGTTTGGGGGTGGGGGGTGGTGTTCTTTTGGAGCCTGAGCTGTTTCTGTTTCTGGGTTATGTCTTTTTTTTTTTTTTAAGATTTTATTTATTTTTAGAGAGAGGGGAAGGGAGGGAGAAAGAAAGGGAGGGAAACATCGATATGCAAGAGAAACATTGATTGGTTGCTTCTTGCACGCCCCCAACCAGGGGCCTGGCCTAGAACCCAGACATGTGCCCTGACTGGGAATTGAACCAGTGACCTTTTGGTTTGCGGGATGTCGCTCAACCCTCTGAGCCACACCAGCCAGGGCCCTGGGTTATGTCTTGATTGAATTTAAATTCACTGAGCTCGCATTTTCCCCGAATCCTGAGCTGCTTGAGAACGTGTACACCAGTGTGACTCTGAGGTGTTAATTGATCAGAAGGCCGAGAGAGAAGGTTGTGCATTTTGAGAGTATTACTCAAAGGTGGGCGGTTGAAACCATCCACAGTCCTGACACGAAACAATTTACTTTTGTGGTGAGCTGCTGTAATGAGTTGGGTTTCCCATGAGCAAGAGCGCACCTGGCTCCGAGTCTCGCCAGCCGCTCTCAGCGGCGTCTGCGTCTGCTTCCTCGCACACTCAGCGTGCGAGGGCTCCGGGCTCCGCGCACTTTCCCCTCCTTGAAGGTTGCCCTGCGTGTCATGTCTCACCGCACAAAGTTGTGCAGACACACAGTGTGGGGGCGATGTCACAGAGTGACTCCAGGGGCGGGGCGCCAGGCGAGGGGAGCCTCTGAGCGCATGGATCAGGGGGTCTCCACAGCCCATCAAGCCTGCCAGGTGATTTGCAGATCACTGAAATTGGAGAATCCCCATGATGGATCATTGATCATTGGGTTAAGGTGTGTTGGCGACAGCCTGCACCTCAGAAGTTCCTTTTTAAACTAGAATTCTTACACTGAGTGTTCTCCATCATGCTTTCTTTCTCCTACGGGGGAGTGCCGCCCACCTCCTGGTGAGATTCTTCGGGTTCTGAAAACTCCCAGAAACCCCCAGGCTTCGGCCTCTTGTGAGGGCAGGGCGGCCTGGGGTTTCCAGGTCACACTTACCTGTGCGACGCTGTGCTTCCCGCAGGCGGGCCCCCCCGGCATCCTGGCCCTGCTGGATGAGGAGTGCTGGTTCCCCAAAGCCACTGACAAGAGCTTTGTCGAGAAGGTGGTGCAGGAGCAGGGCACCCACCCCAAGTTCCAGAAGCCCAAGCAGCTGAAGGACAAAGCCGATTTCTGCATCATGCACTATGCTGGCAAGGTGAGTAGGCGCACACAGGAAGGTGCCGGCAGGCCCCCTCTCCGGAGAGGTAGAGTGAGTTTCAGGCTGTGAGCCGGGCAGCCGCAGGGCAGGGACTGACTCGCCCCATAACGTGCCTGGCGGCAGTAGTCAGCGTTCACACGACTGCCCACCTTGTGCAGCCCCGTCCGTGTTCCATTTCACGAGGAGCTTTCAGCAGTCCTGTGAGGTGCTCAGGCACGGTGTTGTTTGTATTACTATCAGGTGCACTCCCCAGTGCGGAGATGAGATGTGTGCTGAAGGCTCGGGCTCTGGCCCGTAAATTAGAGCTCTGCTGCGGTGTGGCTTTGGGCTGGTCACTTAACTGCTCTGAGCCTCGATTGCCTCATCGGGAAAATGGGGTGACGACACCGTACAGGGTTGCATTTATCAAATGAGCTGGCGAGGCCCAGTGCTGGGCGCGGGTCAGTGCTCTAGAGCAAGGCCCGCAACCTCCACACTGCCAGCGCCCGATCGCTCGTTGTTGTCACGGACCAGCTTGCGCTTTGTAGGATGTTCGGCAGCATCGCTGGCTTCTCCCATCCTCCCCAGACCAGAAATGTCTCCAGACATTGCCAAACAGTTACTGTGGTGGGGCTAGGGGCGTGGCACGGCCTCCCTGGTTGAGAGCCACCACCGGCAGTCGCTTTGTTACTGCCAAGGCGACCAGGCGAGGAGAGCTGGGAGCTCTCACAGCACCACTGAGCGACATGCCGTCCTCGCCCCCCGCTCCTGAGCGTGGCCGCACACTGCCCAGCTTCTCCCGCTTTGCTCCTTGGCTTCCTAAGGCGGCTGCTCAAGCAAGGGCTGACTTTACCTGTCAGAAGAACGTTTATGTCTGTGCCCTGAACGTGTGTCTCCACTCCGCCCTTGTTAGAAACGCACACGCACAGAGGGCGCACAGGAGGCTCGCATCGCGTGTTGTTTACGATGCAAAAACGGGGAGCACCTGAAGCCCTTGAGGGGTGTCTGGACGATGATGAAACTGGCTGTGTGCATCCACAGCTGGGCACTGGGCGGTGCTGCTGTCGCTGAAAGGGTCAGCAGGCTGGCTGTGTCCGGGTGGCTGTGCTCTTGAGCTTGTCGTCTCCCAGAATGTAACTCTGGTCCTAGGGAAGGAGAAGCCAACATCACACAGGCCATTGATAGGAGTGCACACGTGTTCTCACGGCCCCTCCGGGCCGCGGGGCAGGCTGGGCGGACAGGCCAGGGCTGCCCGCCCCTCTCTGTGTCGTTCTGAGATCCCTGCAGCGCATGTGCAGTGTGTTAGTTGTGTCTTTAAGAACGTTTCAGAAGAGATAAGAATAATACATGCTCATTAGAGAAAACTTGGACATCCTGAAAGACCAAGAAAATGCAAAAACTACTTGCCCTATTACTAAAAAGAAACATTATAACATTTTGGCATGTGTCTTCCTATGATACTTCTTTCTTGTCATATTGCCTAAAAATAATAAAGAACAACCAAGAATATCCTGTTGTGTAGCTGCTGCAACATAGTTTCTTCGTCTGCTTTGCTAGATGCTTGTGCTGCTGTGTTTACTTGCCTGCTGCCTTGGTAACACGCAGCGTTACCCGTTCCGTTTCCCCGTCACTCGTCATTTCCCTCTTAGGGATGGAAACGCTGGGTCAGGTGCTAACTTGGCCGTACGTGGGGCCAGCTGGCGCGTGCTCGTGGCCCCAGAGCGGCCTGTGATTTGGAACTGTGGTCTGGCAGGTGGATTACAAAGCCGATGAGTGGCTGATGAAGAACATGGACCCCCTGAACGACAACATCGCCACGCTTCTGCACCAGTCCTCTGACAAGTTCGTCTCAGAGCTGTGGAAGGATGGTAGGCCTTTGCCCTCCCCCCACCCCCCGTCTTCCGTGGCTGCATCTGGGCCTCGCCCCACCTTTGCAGTGGCTGAGCCACCAAAGAAGGGGTACATCTCCGCCTGACACAGTCCGCTGGGGGCTGTCATCCGCCGTAGCTCCCACGATGGCATCTCCTCGACCCGAAGGGTTGAGGCTGCCCCTGAGTGCACTGCATAGCTACGTCCTCTCAGGGCTTTGCGGTCCACAGACAAGCCACAGCACTTCCCACGCGTGGGACGTCACCGGTGGCCCAGCGCCCGGCCGCCCCCATGCCTCACTGCGCTTCCGCCTCTCCTCGGTAGGCCGGTGGCTTCGAGTCGCGTGTTCTCACGGCTTCTGTCCGTTTCTCCTCCCTTCTGCCTGGGTTTTGCTTTAACCTCTCTGTTGCAGAGATGCAGAGTACTCAGAGAGCCTATTTCTACCAGCGCTTTCCCATTCTCCACCTAGAACCAGGTGACTGGCCGCCCAGAGTGGCGTGCCTTGTGTGTGGTGCATCCAGGCCTGCGCGACAAACGCTTCTGCTGAGTTTTCCTGACCGCGGGCTCTTCCTGCCGGACCGCGCCCCTGCCCTGTTCACCCCCGACTTGTGGGCCGCTCCTCCCCACTGGACCCATTGCAGGCCTCGGGTGGAAAACCAGCCAAATTGAGAGACTCCACGTAATAGATACTATAAGGAAAAAAAGTCATTTAAAAACCCGTATCGTCTTCCGAGCTCCACTCGGCAGAGGCGCCGTCCTACTGCGTGAATGGCTGCGGGTGTCTCAGCATGAGGTCTGGACGCTGTGCACGCTGCCGTGTGTGTGCGCGCCTGAGAGCTGAAGTGTCATTCGTGTGTCCATTCACCAAGCACTCGGCCAGCACCTGCTCCCTGGGGGCCGGTTTTCCAGGGGCAGGACAGGCCCCCACGAAATGACCAGTTATTATGGGGCGTATTTGATCTTCCTCTGGGCAAGCTAAGTGGCCTCGACAAGCCAAGCCATTCCCAGGAAACCTTCGGTGGCCCTTCCAATGGGCCCTGGGCGCAGAAGCTCCAAGATGCCTCCCGTTTTAATTGGTTCACCCAGGTTCATCGTCAGTCCTGGCTTCTGTCTTGAGTTTCTGTCCTTTTTGCTGTCTTCCAATAAATAATCGAGATCTGGCCACAAAGGAATATGAAGTGGACTGTCACAGAGTTCTTAACTTTTGCATCTATCGGTGGAAGGCTGCACAGTTACTACTGGCTCCTGCTTCAAACTGACCTCAAACCACTGGCCACTTTGGGTCCATTTGTTGCTTTGTTTATGCCTTGGAAGCGGTTCATTTTGTTGCTCTGGGCATGAGTCACAGTGACAAGGGCAGCTTCTGCAGAGGTTGGTGTAGATGGCAAAGGTCTGTGAGCTCAGAGACAAAGTACGTTGCAGAGTGAGGAGTCCTGCCTCTGGGCTGGCACTGTCAGGAGTGGTCTTTGGAGCCCTCTGCCCCTGACAGCAGCCCACGCCGTTCTAGTCCCTGGCTTAAAGAGCGTGTGGCCTGGGTGGGTCCAGGTCCCCAGAGCACGATGACAGCAGGGTGACCCCAGTGCTCCCACTTCTGACCGCTGCCCTGAGCTCTAGGCGAAGGGCGGTGGGAGCTCAGGATCCTGGTTTGTTTTTTCCATCAGTGACTACAGGAGTACAGAATTTTGTAAGACAAGTTTTAACCCCTCCTCGGCGCCAGGCTGGCGGAATGGCTAGGTTCACTATTCCAAAATACATGATTAGCTTTATTGTATCTCTTGGGGAATAGAAGCTTCTGAAGTGGGCCGAAGACAGGTGATGTGAACAGGCTGGGGGACCGCTCCCCAGGAGAGAGCAGGTCAGTGACTGTGCAGTCCTCCCGATCCTGCTCCCCCCTCATAAGGTCAAGTGTGCTCAACATTTGCAGATGGCTGTGTGTGGCCTCGAAGCAGAAAGTGTCCTGCTGTTCTGTGGTCTCATATCTCCTTCTGTCCAGATGTCTGTCTCTACCCGGCCCTGCTGGGACTGCTGGGAAGTCACGCACTTTTGTATGGTCTTCGCAGTGGACCGTATCATCGGCCTGGACCAGGTGGCTGGCATGTCGGAGACGGCGCTGCCCGGGGCCTTCAAGACGCGGAAGGGCATGTTCCGTACCGTGGGGCAGCTCTACAAGGAGCAGCTGGCCAAGCTGATGGCCACGCTGAGGAACACCAACCCCAACTTCGTCCGCTGCATCATCCCCAACCACGAGAAGAAGGTGCGGCCTCACGTGCGGGCGTCTGTCCTTGTCTGTCCCCCCCCAGGCAGCAGTGATTGCTCCCCCACAGTGCGCAGAGCTCCTCAGTGGAGTCCCTCCACAGCCTCGCTCCCGGCCTCTCCCCAGACATGTGCTGCATTCGTAGCCTGTGTTTCTGTGTGGTTATGCTGTCTTATAGCCTCTCTGGGATTTGCACCACGCAACTTGGTATCAAAGCCCGTGGGCTGCCGTGACTCCCAGGCGTTCTCCTTGTTGAATCTGGAGGGGCATACCCAACCTTGCTCCATGAATTCCTACCCAGAAGCAAGACCACACACACGTCTGCTTTTTTTTCAGGCTGGCAAACTGGATCCCCATCTGGTGCTGGACCAGCTGCGCTGCAACGGGGTTCTTGAGGGCATTCGGATCTGCCGCCAGGGCTTCCCCAACCGGGTGGTCTTCCAGGAGTTCCGGCAGAGGTGAGCCAAGGCCTGCAGCCTGCCTCTTCCGGTAGGGACCTCCAATAAAGAAGCCTTTCCCCTGGCCACCTGGAGCTGAGGGCTGGCCGGCTTTTCACTCACACGTTCCTTCCCTGCTCCTCACCCTACGTGAAAAGGGGTTTCCCACCTTTTATTTTTATTTATTTATTTATCTTTTAAAAAATATTTATTTTTAGAGAGGAGAAGGGAAGGAGAAAGAGAGGGAGAAAAACATCAATGTGTGGTTGCCTCTTGTTCGCCCCCTACTGGTGACCTGGCCCAAAACCCACGTATGTCTTACACTGAGAATAGAACCAGTGTCCCTTTGGTTTGCAGGCTGGCACTTGGTCCACTGAGCCAGACCATCCAGGGCCCCTCCTTTTATAAACCGAAACGAAAGTAATCTTGTTGGCTTTCATGCCTAGTGACTCTGGGGCCTGGCGAGTGTTTGCTGCAGTTAGAGGAGTTAATGAAATTTACCAAGATCAGCGGGAGACTGGGGCATTAAAGGAACTTTAGAAATAGAAGTCATTGAACATTGAGGCTTCTTGTCATGTGTGCAGAGAGGGACATTAATGACACTCTTTGCCTAATGGCTGTGTTGAGTGCCAGTTGCTGTCATGACCAGCCCTCTGTCTGAACTGTCCTGCGTATCAGCAGTGCCCAGCAGCATCTCTGGAAGAGACCGTGGCCTTCCGGGGTTACGGACACGATATCGGACAATTAGCAGTTAGGAAGCCCAACCTGAAGCTCACTCTTGAGTGAGTCAGTCCACCGCACGTTTCTGTTTACTTTCCGGAAAACACCAAATCTTCCTTGTGCCGTTCAGCTTAAGAAAGAAGAGCAGGGTGGGATTGGCCAAATACCCTTTTTTCCAAAGAGACACGAAAAGCCTTCTACGTCTGCTGCACTGCCGGGATGGTCCTCTTTCACGTACGTTCCAGGCCACATGAGATTGAAGCCAGGGACGAACTGACCCGACTTCTCTTTTCTTCCCTAGATACGAAATCCTGACGCCAAACTCCATCCCCAAGGGCTTCATGGATGGGAAGCAGGCGTGTGTGCTCATGGTGAGTCGAGCTCCCTGTGGCAGGAAGGACCTTTGGTTGGTGCACGCCTGCGTGGCCAGTGTCTGTCTTCCTGGAGGGCACCCCATGGGTCAGATGACACCCATGCTCTCTTGGCCTTCCAGAGCTCCAGGTCTGGTTCTGCCAGGTTCCCTGAGCGGCAGCCTCCTTGGCCCTCGGATGGTCGGGGATGGTGCGTGGGGCCGGAGTGGTGTGGAGGAGACTGGAGCTGTGGCGTGCAGGGCTCTGGCACGAGGCACTTCCTTCCCTTCAGGGCACGTGTTGTGCTTGCTTGCCCACGTCTCCGATAGTCACGCCCAGTGTGCTCAGGAAGGCAGCTTGCAGCCGGGGCAGTGGGCCCAGAGCACCGTGACCAGCCCAAAGCCCCCAAAGTCCATGCTTTTGGCCCTTCCCTCTCTCCCCTGACCCCTAGGGCAGAGCCTGACAGGCAGTGGAGACTCTGAACTCCACAGAGTGAGTGAGGGCCTTGCGGTGACTGAGCGGCCAAGCCAGGGCTGTGTCCCACCTGTCAGTTTTCCTGCTCTGTAGGCGTCCTGTTGTTTCTGACGTGTCCGGGGTTAATAGCTACTGCTTTTGCTTTGCTTTGCTTTGCACTCTTTCCAAAGAGCTGGGTTGGGGTGGGGGGTTGGCAGTAGCCTGGGGGTGGGGACTTGGTGGGAGAAAAAAGGGAAGAAAAACTCAACACTTACTGTGTGCAAAGCA
>PVIA01012761.1:0-35958 GCA_004024845.1 Tonatia bakeri
TCTAAAATCAATAAGTATGCCCTAGGGTGAGGATAAAAAAGTCACTTTTCCAATTTCTAGACTTATATTAAAAAATAAAAATAAAATAAAGGCTATTGATTTACAGATGCTGATGCCCAGGCCCTGTGACCCGAGAGTCTCACTTCTTGGCTCAGCTGATTCTAAGGTGCCACAAGGCTGAGACGTGCCGGGCAAGCTGTCTTCCTGGGGGTCTTCCTCTCCGTGCAGCTTCACGGTCCCCTTGTAGCAGGATGTCCCCAGACTTTATTCCCAGCTCTGCCCTTTGACAGGCCACCCGGGGTTACCCCTCCGCTCACAGGGATGTGTCTGCGATCACATCGGACTTGCCATCTGTTTCATTTTCCAGGTGCCTTTCCTGTCCCTTCAGTGTTCGATCAACACACCCGTCGTTGGCGTGGCTGTTCAGGTTTTGTAAGCCTCAGCATCCCAGCATCAGCGATTGTTTTGGGTTCCAGCCTCTGACCTCCCCCTGAAGCTGGGACCCCTCACACCCACTCCCCGCCTCTGCTTGAGCCTCTCTAGCCATGCAGCTCCATCCTTGGTGGAGGTCATCTCCCTTGCAAAAACACCTATATTCTTTCTTATCAGCGGATACCTGTGAGTCATAGGGAAAATGAACATAAATGTTGGAAAGCCCAACCAAGAAAATAAAAGCTGCCCACAAACACTGTGACCCACCAACCTCTATTAGTGCTTAGGTACAGAAAAATAAACATAAAGAAAAGAGGTTTCATTGTGAAACATTTTTATGTCATTTTTCACTGTGTAGATAATGCTGACTCTTCCCCTGTTATAATACTCTTTCAAACTGTTTAAAATAAACTTGTTATTTTGTCTGTAAAAGGGACTCATGTCTGTTGTCCGGAAGTCAAACAATGAGGAAATCTATGGAATAGCAAAGAAATTTCCCCACTTTTTTCTGCTGGATTATACAAAGAGCAGTCTAAGGTGGAGGGTCCCCGTTTTTCTTATTAGGACAAAGAGTTTGATATTTCACAGAAAGCATTTGTTGGCATTCCTTATGTTTGTTTTCTGGATTAAAAATCATTGGGTTATATAACCTTCTCAGCGCTCAGGGCATCCAGAAGTTTTAAGCCTACTCTTCGGGGCTAACCCTACCCACCCCCCTCTGCCCCCCCCCCCCCCCCCCCCCCCCCCCCCCCCCCCCCCCCCCCCCCCCCCCAGGGCTCACTGCCCTTACTAATTTCAACGTGCTGTTTAGTGGCTCAGGCACTTTCTGCTTAGGGGTCCTTCTGACGGTTGGAAGGCTCTTTGTGTTGTGTGAAAGCTGCTTCTTACTCCTTTGACTCCTGGCCGCAGGCTTTCTGTATGGAGCTACTGAAAGCAAAATAAAACAAAATGAAAATAAAATAAGCAAACAATAAAGAAAACAAAAACCGAGACAACCCTGTGTGTGTCCTTTTGACTTGCATCCTTGCCTCCCTGTCCACGGAGTGCTGTTCTCTGGCTGCCTTTGGACACGGGGTGAGGCTCAGAGCCGGGCTGTGTAGCCAGACCTGCTCAGCTCCCTGGACGAGTTTCTGAATTCTCTGTCCTCACCTGCAACATGGGAAAGGAAACACAGGACCCACCTCGCATGGTTGCTGTGGGGATGAAATGAGGAAAATAGTGAAGTGTAGACCAGGCTGGGCATGTGCCGCCGTCAGGTACCCACGGAGAAGAGGGAGGCGGTGAGGCTGTCCGGCTCTGAGACTCGCACCTGGAGGACGCTGCTGGATGCGGGGACCCTGGCTTTGTTGTCTCTTTGACTCGGAGCCCTTCTCAGTGATTAGTGTTACTCATCTGCTTGTGGCTGCTGGGCCCTGAAACTGAGGTCATGACAAAGGTGGGAAGAGCACAGGGGACAGGCGCAGGACCAGGGAGAGGCAAGGCACCCAGCCAGGCTGTGGAAGGCGGGGAGAGGGTGGCAGATGCAAGTGATTTCTGACTGGACAGCTGCTGGCCCCCGTGGTCAGTAACTGGGTGACCTGGGACCTGCTCTGTAAGCTTCAGTTCCCTCGTCTGCAGACCGGGTTCATCTTGGAAGTGAGGAAATTACTCAGCTCTTATTCAGTGCTACCTACCTTCATTCTTCTAATTCTCAGAGGACCCCATGAAGGAGCTATTAATGTCCTCATTTGTACAGACCAGGACACTGAGGCACTGAGAGGTGAGTGGCTTTCTCAAAGCCACAGCCTTAGGAAGGAGCGGTACTGGGACTGGAATCCAGGCAGACCCCAGAGTCTGGACTCCAAGCCACCTTGTTATGCAGATTGAACGAATAATCATAAGCCTGCCGCTTATTGAACTTCTTGTTCCATGACACCTTCTCACCTTGAATCCTCATAACAGCCTTGATCAAATGACTGGCTCCTGAAAGTCACCCAGTAGGTGTGCAAGGACTCTCTTCCCTTGGGTGGAAGCCTGCTTAGTTTCAGAGCAGGGGGTCCTCATCCCTGCTGAAGGTTAGGTTCCCACAGGGTACTCATCAAAAATAATGCCAGGCCCCACGCCACAGCTTCTGATTCCATTAGTCTGGGGGCGGGGTGGGGGCCCTGCATGGGGAGCTTTAAAAAGCACCCTGGGTGATTCCGATCTGTTGGCAGCCTCAAGAACCGTGGTGTAGAGGGATTTAAACCCCTCTGGCTATGGTTCTCAGCCTCCATTGCATGTTAGAATCATCTAGATTCTGAGCTTATTGGTTTGTTCATCAGCCTTGCTCACCAGCTGATTAGTGCTTATTGGATCTTATGAGATGCCAGATACTGCATTTACCAGACACAGCAGTAGCTCACTGAATCCTGGAGTGACCAGCTTGTCCTGGGGTGCTGGTGATTTGCCATCTGGAGAACCTCCTTCCCTTCTCCCTCAGGTCAGATGTGGACAAAGCAGGATGCTCCGTCACCCTCCTTATCCTTCCCCTAACCTGTTTCTTATTGACCTCATTCACCTATTTCATAACAGATCTCCGAGGAGAGTTCTACTGGGAAACCCATGCTGCCAGTGAAGAAACCGAGGCACACTATTCTATTCTCTTCAAACAGAACAGTGCTTCCCACCGTTCTCACGACTTTGGTTTCCAGGCTCTGTGGCCTCGGCGGAGAATTAGTTACACAGTAGACAGTGATTACAAAATACTATCTCAGCCATTATTTTCTTTCCTCTCAGGGCCCCCACTGACATCAGGAGGGGTGTTTTGGTCTCCATTTTACAGAACAGGGAGCGAGGTTCAGGAAGGGTAATGATGTTTGCATGGTCAGTGGCCACCGTCTTCGATGGGAAATCTGATCAGATGCCCAGGCCGTGGCACAGCATCTGTTATGTTGTGTGGAGGAGGAAGAGCGACCCCGTGAGGTTCATTGGCTCTGATACTCTTCGCCTCCGTCAGCAGATCGTGGACCTCCTGCCTCTCCTCCTGCAGGAGCGGAGTCTCCCTGCAGACTCCCTTCCCGGGGGCTGTCCGCAGGGAGTTAGAGAAGGCCAAGACGGTTCCTGGCAGTCGGGGGCTGTCCTTTTAGAACATCTGCCCTCAGGCCCCCCAGGCCTGCTCCATCGGAGGATGGGCATCCGTGCCAGGGACTGCCAGACTCTTCAAACAGCCTTGTGCCCTCTGCGGAGAGCTCTGGACAGGGCTGACCGGCTGCTGAAATGTCACTGGGGGTGCAGAATAATGGGGACGTGCAGGCAGAGAAGCTAGCTTGTACACAGGGTTATTTTTACCATAATGTGGTGTTCCTGGGAGAAAGGGAACAGAGAAATGTGAGACAGGGTGGCAAGTTAGTTGGAGGCAGTTAGAATTTTTTTTTCCTCTGGAAGAGTGGCCAGCGGAGTGCTCTGGGGGAGAGGGATGGGGACCTCCCTGCCCTGGAGCAGTTCAGCAGCCTGTTTTGCAGAAAGATTTGCTATTTGAAACATTCTTTGTGACAGCATGGATGGAACTGGAGAGCATTATGCTAAGTGAAATAAGCCAGACGATGAAAGACAAATACCATATGATCTCACCTTTAAGTGGAACCTAACCAACAAGACAAACAAACAAGCAAAGTAATTTCAGAGACACTGAAATTAAGAACAAACTGACAGTAACCAGAGGGGTGGTGGGAGGGGATAATGGGAGGAAAAGGGTGAAGGGTTTTCAGGAACAACTATAAAGGACACATGGACAAAGCCAAGGGGGGGGGTGGAATCAGGGGAGGGAGGTGGGGATGGCTGGGTGGGGGAAAAGGAGGGGGGAAAAGGCAGAAAACTGTACTTGAACAATAAATTTTTTTTTAAATGGAAAAAAAAAAGAAACATTCTCATAGTACCTGAGCTGACTGTAAGAGGTCCAAGGACATGCTTTAAGTGTTCTGGAGTTATAGTAATGTAATTAGGGAAACTGTACCCTAAGTACGCACTGAAATGCAAGTTCACGAGGGCAGGGACTTTTGTCTCTCTCGTTCATGCCCGTGAAGTCAGCACCTAGGACAGCTCCTGGCACATAGCACTGATAGGTGCCCACTGAATGGATGAATCTCCCAGAACATGTGGTTTTACCGGAAAATTGAATTCAGACTAAGGCATAGAGGATGCATAGGACTTCCTTTGGAGGAAATCAGTGAGATTGGTAGGAGGGGCCAGTTCCACACGTGACAGCTGGTAAACCAGGCCCACGGCAGTGTAAGCTAACAGCCGTTGCAGGCTCACCGTCCACCAGGCACTTTGTGAAGTGCTTTCATGTACTAACTGATTAAATCCTCATAACAACCCTTGTAATGTCTCCACCTTAAAGATGGGGAAGCTGAGGCCCAGAACAGTGAAGTACCTTGCCAAGGGTAGGCTGCACCCCTTGGCTCAGCTGTTTCTAAGAGTCCTGCAAGGTCATGGGGTCTCAGGCCCGTTGAGAGGTCTGTAGCAAGTGTGGTGTGTCCCAGTGTCCCAGCCCACACAGGGCCTGCTGCTGCCTCAGCTCGGGTGGTGACAGCCAGCCTGGCATCTTTTCTGCTCTCCAGCCTGTAGGAGCCTGCTCAGTGCGCGCCAGGCCCGCTCCCCTTTCAACCCAGCTGCTGCTTTCACAGGTTTCCATTTTTAGCTCCACAGACTGGAGTGCAGTGTTCAATGCACTGTAAACTTCAATGTCAGTTTGATTATAAGAGAGGCGCGTGTGGATGCCCGCTCTCTCCTTTCCACGTCTAATAATAACCCTCTGAATCCTCTCGCCCCTTTTCTTCTGAGGCCCTCAAAGCATTTCATGTACAGTGTCCCATTTAAGCCTCCAGTTCCTAGGGAGGCAGCTGGTGGCTAGCATGTGAAAGGTTTCAGCAAATACTCAGTTCTCTTCAAACAGAGAAAGTTACAGCATCTCTATCTGAAATGTGGGGAACTGAGTCATGGGAGAGTAAAGAGAACTGCTAAAGGGAGCTGATGTTTAATGATTTCCTGCTATGTGCATCTTATTTTACTAACCCTGGGAGATGCATCTATGAATTTCCTTTTCATGGATGAGAAAAATGGCCCAGAGAGGCCAAGTGACTTGTTCAAGGTCACACAGCTGATAATTGGTAGACCATGTAGCTGACCTTGGACTTACCTTCAAGGCCTTTGGTTTCTCCATAGTATCATTGAATGGGATGTTGGGGAAATAAAGGCACAGTCACCTCTGAGTTCTCTTGGCTCCCAGATGAAGCCAGTTCCCTGTTTCTTTCCTGAGAGCTTCATGTGAAGAAACTATATATAGGGATTATTGCTCATCAGTCATGATCATCTCTTGCCTTCTAACAATATTGACAGTGGGAAACTACTTGTTTGCTTTTCCTTCCATCCCCATCATTCATTCATTCATTCATTCATTGGTTCATGCATGCATGCATTCAGTGAACATTGGCTGCTCTGCTCTCTGTGAGCGTGAGTGAATGAAGACACAGTTCCTCTGGGTCTTTTCCTCCAGGGTCTTGATTTTGACTGAAGCCCTTGTGTGACCTGCAACAAGTGACTTCACCTCCCTGAGCCCCAGTGTCCTCATCTGAAGAATGGGAACATTAAGATTCCTGTTATGGAGTGTGGGGAGCAAAATGTTTTTGAGAGTCAAGGAATGGATAAACTTCCAGGGCAGACATGAGAGTCCTGTGAAGAGCGTTTGGGGAGATGTGCTGGGGGCAGAAGGCTGTGCTTAGTTAAGTGTTGCTGGCAAGGTTCTATGAAGACCGTGGCTTCCACTGTTAAGCTTAAAACTTACTACCTCCTTGTCCCACACACTGGCTGTTTTGGGGAGGTCAATTGAATTGATTTAAGTCAAAAAGTGTTGATTGAGCACTTGGTAGAGAGGCTGTGGGGAGCTGGATTCAAGTCCCAGCTCTGCCACATGACAGCTGTGTGACTTTGGGACAGTTGATTCACCTCTCTGGGCTTCGGTTTTTGCTTCTTCGAATGGGAAATGATAATGTATGCAGTGTTCTTGTGATAATTAAAAGTGATATTTAGCAAGTATTTAGCACAGTGCCCGGCACCATTGGTGCCAGCTAATGGATGTTATTACTAATGCAGATAGGTGCTGACTGAGATTCTGCAGTATCAAAACACTTAACTTAAAACCCATAGTTTAGGTCTTCAGGTACAGCTGGATCCAGGTGATCTGACATCATAATCTGGGTCCTCTTCATGTTTCTCAGCTCTGCTTTTATTCGTGTTGGCTTTGCACTCAGGAAGGCCCTCTCCTCCTGTTGGCAAGATGGCTCCCAACAGCTCAAGACTTAAATACAATACTACCCACAACCCAGTGGAACAAGATCTTCCTTTTCCCATAGCCTTGAGTCCCATTGGGCCAACTTGGGTCATGTCCCATCCTTGAATATCACACTGATTGTCCAGGTTTGGGGCATGTCCCTCCCTCATGCCAGGCAGGTGGAATCATCAGCTTTAAACAAACCACAGGGACTAAGAGTGGGAGAGGGCAGTTTCTCCAAAGGAAAATCTGGGTTCTTTTACTAGAAATGGAGAGTGGATTCTGGACGGGTATGTTTAGGCTGGCTTTTCCCAGGAGCAGCCTAGAATGACGATTTGTGTGCAAATAACTTATTAGAAAGGGCTTATGGGAGAAAGTGGCAAGGGAGTGAGGAAAATAGGTAAGGAAAAGGGAGGAAATGAGGTAAGGGTGGGATTCAGGTGAGGTCCCAGCTGCAGCCTGCCCCTGTGGGCTCTGGAGTGTAAATTACCCCTCTGTGTGTCCTACCTTGAGGCACCAGAACTGGGTATTTGAACCCTTGAACCAGTCACTGGCAATGGGCTTCCCTGGGTGTATGAATTCCCAGGGGCTTCTGGGTCTCCAAACAGGGGACACAGCACCAGTAGCTCAAGGACAGTGCCCTGGAGGTCATGGGTGTGAGGCTTTGGCAGCAAGTACACAGAAGCTCAGGGGTATGAAAGGAATGCAAGGGGATCTGGTGCCCACCATTTTGGGGAAAATCACAGCTTTTTGGGACAGAAGGAAATGAAGGAGAAGTCAAGGAGTGGAGGCAAGGGAAAGGGAAGGAACAGGCACCAGTGAGAAGGTGGGTGATGAGATGGTCAGGGTAGAGGAGGAGAAACCAAGAAACAGCCCCCCACCCTGTTTTCCTGCCACACTCACTACCATTGACAGTAGCCATCATCACAGTGCCCCTTAGAGTCCTCAGCAACATGCTGAGACCTCACTCTGCAGAAATAAGTGAGGAGGTGACTCAGCAAAGGGCACTGGCAGCAGAGAAGCCAGAAGGGTACCTCAGTTCTCCACTAGATGGATGAGGCTGGCATGAGGTCACTGGGCCCAGGGAGCCCTGGGTACTGCCCATGCCAAGGCTGAGTCTCCAACAGCTGGAGGTCTGGAGGTTCAGAAGTCCCTGGAGCTCATTTAGTCTCTAACTGCCTTCTCCCTGCCCACCTCTCACCCCTCCAGTGGCCTCTCTATCCATCAGGAGCACCTACTGCCTTCGCCGCTCCAGCTTTCATCTGTCACCATTTCCCCAAGCCATCTGGCGTCGGAGCTTTCTGCAGAGGGACCTGGGAGGCAGTGAGGGAGAAGAAATAAGTGAATGTGTCAGGCCAAGTCAGCAGCTTTGTCCTCAGGGGCACGGCCACTGCTGTAATCATTGCATTCTGCAAGTTTCGGTGCTGGTGCTTTCTTGGTCTTACCAGAAAGTATCAAAGGAAAGTTCTCCAACAACCATGAGGACTCGTGGTCCTTGCTCACGTGGTCCTAATGTGATTTGATGATTGCATTGTCCAGAAGGCGCGGCTGTCTGCTTGCTCATACTGTGAGGCAAACCAACCCAGCTCGCCCCTCTGCAGGGGATGTCTATTGCATCACAACTGCTGTCTGGTCACATGAGATGCCATTGATTCCAGGGCTCACTTTTGTCTCATCAGTGTGACAATGTGCATTTTGGAATGATCTCAGCTGTCAAATGTGGATAATGGTGTCTTCCTGGGGTGTGTATGTGCACATGTGTGTGGGGAAGCCCCCAGCACAGCTCTAGGCCCTGTGCAGCCTCTCAGTAAGTGGTGGCAGAGGTATATTATTACAGCGACTCTGCATTCGGAAGTGGACGCAGGGTAGTGGGTCAGTACCGGAACTGCAGGAAAGGGAACCAGAGCAGAGAGGAGAGGCCCAGGGAAATGGCCAGCTAATGCACTGCCAGTAGCTCATGGAAAGCAATGCATCAGAAATGCTTTGGTTACTCGAGTGAAAAAATCAGCTTAAAATTGCATCTGGGCGTGGGGCTGCTCTAGTGGGGAGCAATGTCAGCCTCACAGGGAAGGGCTGCAGGGAGCAGCAGCCCCAGGAAAGGGGCCTGTTGTGTTCTCCCGGGCTGGTCTCTCTCCAGGACAAGGAGTGTCACCTTCTCAGGTGGTTCCCTGTGACAACAGCTGTCTCTTGCTCTCTCTCTGGGTGAAGCTCTGCTCTCCCAGAAAGGGGCCTTATTTATACCAGGTTTCCCTCCTCAGAGAAAGCCAGGGGGGGATGGAGAATGAAGAAGTTGCAGGAAAGCAGCAAAGAAGGATTGTGATTTAAATTTTTTTTTAAATTTGTAACTGCAGAATTCTTTGTTCAAATGAAATCTTCCCATGAACTCTAACATGAAAAGCAGATTTTTGAAGGAGCTTCTTGGTGTCAACACTCCAGGTAGCACTTTTGCAATATCTAGTAGAGCTAAATAAACATGGGCAACATTCTGTGACCCGGCAATTCCACTTGTTGGCGTATCCCTGGAGACCACTTCTCAGACTTCCATGGGCAGATGAACCCGGGGATCTTATTAAAATGCAGATTCCACCCTGTCAGGTGTGGCTCGGTTGGTTGGAGTGTTGTCCAGTCCCGTGTGAGGCTGCCGGTTCAGTCCCAGTCCGGGCACATGCCTAGGTTGTGGGTACACGCCCTGGTGGGGGCATGTATGAGAGGCATCAGTTGATGTCTGTCTGTCTGTCTGTCTCCTTTCCTCTCCCAAAGCAATGAAAAAATGTCCTCAGGTGAGGACAGAAAAGTGTTTTTAAAGCAGATTCAGGTTCAGTAGATTCTGAATAGAGCCTGAAACTCTGTTTCTGGCCCGCTCCCAGGTGCTGCTGATGCCCAGAGCACCGGTCCCAGGGGGCTACTTTCTGAACTTTCTTTCGGCGCTGACCGCCAGGAAGAAATACATTCTAGATTGAAACCCAGTGTATGCTTATCTATAATTGAAACACAAGTTTTATGAAGCAATACTCACCCTTGCTGTATGATGCACTCCAATAGTTTCTCTTCTCTTTTGGGGAAAAAGAAAAGGAAAAAAGGATTGTTGACCACAAAGCCACTGAAATGATTTCATTATATTCACCAGTGGGTCTCAAGCCACGTTTTGAGAAATAGAACCTTGGAGAAATTCTTATACACACAGACCAGGAAGCAGGAAGGCTCGTTGATGCATTGTTTGTAATAACAAAAAATGGGTAAAAACGAACTAAAACAAAAGAAACAGCAAACCCGAAAGGTCTATCCACAGGAGGCTGTATCAGTACATTTGCGATACACGCACGCAGTGGGGCAGTGAAAAGAAATGAATTAGCATGTATGTAAAAAACAATGTTAAGTAAAAATATAAGGTGAAGAATATGTGTCATAGGATAACATTTGAATACAGTTTAGAAACAGGCGAAAATTTCTATTTGTTATTTAGGAATTCATACATATGTAGTAAAGGTATAAAACTCATAAGGGAATGATGAACACCAAATTCAGGAGAGTGATCGCCTCTTGGAGAGGGTGGGCTGGGCTGGGGTGGCTTTGAGGCTTCATTAGGATGTATAAAGCTTCATTTCTCAAGCTGGGTGATGAATCATTAGTCTTTATCCTTTTTTATAGGCTCAAGGCACTTTGTAATGATGAGCATTTAAGAAAGAAAGAAAAAGAAAGGAGGAGGTTCTTGGGTTGAAATTTGTAGCGGGTTGTGCTAACTTCCGAGGGGCTGCCAGAACCAATTACTAAAAACGCGGTGGCTGAACAGCACAGGAGTTGACCCTTGCACAGTTCCAAAGGCCACAATCCCTAAATCGCGGTGTTGCTGATCCGACCTCTCTGGAGTCGCTGACGGAGAATCTGTTCCATGCCTGTCTCCTAGCTTCTGCCGGCCAGCCTTGGCCTTCCTTTCGTGTGGGGCTCCACCACCCCAGTATCTGTGTCTGTCTTCACTTGGCCTTTCCTCTGGGTCTCAGATCTCCTCTCTGTTCCCTTATAAGGACACCAGCCATGGGGCGGGGGCCCACCCCAAATCCAGGATGGTCTCGTCTGGAGATCCTTCAGTTCTTTCTGCAAAGACCCTGTTTCCCAATAAGCTTGTGTTCACAGCGCTGGGGGTTAGGACTTGGACATATCTTTGGTGGGTGGCAAAAATCAACTTACTGTGGGGGTATAAAACCCTGCCCCTTGAACACTTTCCCCTCAGTATTATTATGATTATATTGTTTATTTCTCAGCCTCAGCACTGATCCTATTTGGGGTCAGATTATTCTTTGTCATGGGGGGGGGTGCTTTTTAATGCTCTGAAGGATGTTTAGTAGAATCTCTGGCCTCTATTCACTCAATGCCAGTAACACCCCCATCAGCTGTAGCAACCAAAAATCTCTCTTGAAGATAAAACACAGAGCCCCAGCTGGATATGAATTTCAGATAATTTTTACTATATTTCAAATATTTCAGGGGATATACTTATATTTAAAAATTATTTATTGTTTATACTAGGCATCTGTCCCCCTCCCCCCACACCCCCTAGATCTGGCACCCCTACCAGGGTGGAAAATCGCCCCTGGTTTAGAACCACCAGTTGGGAACCATCACTACACGTTCATATCCGTCAAGTGCTTACTCCGTGCCCAGCACAGCGCCAAGCCCTGCTCGGTTTATTGCGTACACGCCTCGAAACAGCCCTGAGAAACAGGCGCTATGATCACTTTCCAGGTATGAAACCCAGACCCATGTTTTCATCGGTACTGTGCATTGGGTACGGGCCGGGGGTGGTGGCTCCTGGCAGAGATGAAGACATCGTGCACTTAGGGGAAAATGGTGCAGGACGTCAATGGTCAGGGTGTCCAGACCATCACAGCGAGAGGCACTGGGTCAGAGAAAACGAGAACAGCAGAAGGGGCACTGCTGGAGGAGAAGGGGTGAGAGTCTAGGAGGGGCTCCTTGTTGAAGATGGGAGTTTATAGATGATCCTGGGATGTGGGATCGCTTGCCAAGAAGAGAAGCAGCCGAGCTGAGGGCAGCAGTGGGGAGATGACAGTATTTAGCAGACCTGGGTTTGGATGTCAGTCCCCACCTGGCATGGCCTTGGGTAGATATTGTAGTGACAGTAATATCTGACATGTATTGTGCACTGGTGTGCGCTGGGTGTTGCTCTGAGTGCCAGCCCTGTATGATCTCATTTAATCCTCAGATGACCCTCTTAGGGCAGGTCATGTAACAGATGAGGAGGTTGAGGGTTAAGAGAGGTTAAGAAACTTGCCTCGAATCCTGAGCCTAGTGAGGGGCAGAGCTGGGAGTCCCACCAGGGACTGCCGGCTTCCGGAGTCCACGTTTTGAAATCGTTGTTCTCTGGTGTCTTCCATCAATACCTCGTTAAGTCTTAGTTTCCTCCTCCCTCCAATGGGAATAGCTTTCTTAACCTCTTAAAGTTGTTCTTAGAATTAAATGAGTTAATGTGCCTAAAACACTTAGCACAGGGCCTGGCACAGGGTCACTCGAGGTTACTATTACTAGGGGAAGGGAGTGAGGCTGGAAGCAGGGGTCCCTCCCACCCTCCTCGCTGTCTGTGTGTGTTTCCCAGGGACTGTGTCTCCCTCATCTTTGTTCATTTCATTTCAACATCAATGTACAGTGAGATCTTTCCCTGTGCCAGGCGCGACCTCTGTCCTCCAAGGTGAGCGTTTCCCCATCAAGCCCACGGCCCACAATTGGCTCTCAAGAAATGCCTGCTGAATGAATGACTGCACGAATAAATAAATGCAGAGAGCAGGGGGGTCCTGCCTCCCCAGCAAAGGCGTCGATTCATCTGTGAGGCTTGTCAAGGCTGGTCCTGGGATAATGGATTAGCATTGTCTTCCAATAAGGGTGGTTTCATCCATCTGAAGGATGGAGATAATATATTCCTTGCAAAGCTGTTGGGTGGATTAATTAACTAATATTTATAAACTGCCTCCAAAGCCACAGATCAAAAGCAAGGTAAAAGCACCTCGTGCTATTGGTATTAATTTACTGCTCCCCAGCACTGGCCCTTTCAAATGTGTTTCTTAGAACTGGAAGAGGTAGCACCTAGTTTTAGGATAATTAAATTCTATATAAAGATCTGCTCCTCGATTAGAGCCCAAACAAGCCCCTTTTCCTCTTTGCTGAATCTCTCCATTTTTCTTTTCCTCAGGTGAGTTGGTTTGTTTTGGGAACATCTGCTTTTGAGACAGTAACTTTCTCTCTTTTTGTCTATCATTTAAGGCAGGTATTTCCACTAATGTCTTCCTGAGGCCTTATCTGGGCTTATAAAATTGTTAGAAGGGCCATGAGATCATTTGCATAACCAACTATTGATTTGCATTTAATTTGTATAAGCTGCCATGGTCTGTATAGTTATATCTTACTTGATTTCCAAAAGCTTTGTCTTTTCTGTTTATGTAGTTATATAAAAGTGGGCCCTGACTAGTGTGGCTCAGTGGGTTGGGTGTTGTCCCACAAAACAAAAAAAAGGTCACTGGTTTGATTCCTGGTTAAGGCAGATGCCTGAGTTTCAGTTCAGGTCTCTGGTGGGGGTACATGGGAGGCAACTGATTGATGTTTCTCTCTCACGTTGATGTTTCTTTCCCTCTCTTTCTCCCTTCCTCTCTCTCTCTAAAAAAAATGACAGATTTTTTTTGAAGAAGTAAAGGTCTCAGCCCTGGCTCCTGTAGTTCAGTGGCTTGAGTGCTGGCTTGTGAACCAAGGGGTTGCCAGTTTGATTCCTAGTCAGGCCACCTGCCTGGGTTGTGGGCCAGGTCCCAGTGTGGGGCATGTGAGAGGCAACCACACATTGATGTTTCTCTCCCTCTCTTTCTCTCTACCTTCCCCTCTCTCTAAAAATAAATAAAGAAAATATATTTTTTTAAAGGTATAGATCTCAGATCGTACAAGGGACTTATTCTTCCAGGGTCATTTGAGTGGTAGAAGGAAGGGACCTTTGTTGAACACCTACTGTGTGTTTACAAATGTAATTTTATTTCGTCCACTGGTTCTCAAATTTGGCTGCACATGGGAATCAGCTAGGGAGCAGAATAATGCTGATGCCTATCCCCACCCTCAGCGATTATGATGTACTTGGGAGTAACTTTGGTGGGGGGCAGGCATAGTGTCAGGAGCTTTAAAACCTCCCCAGGTGAATCTAAGATGCAACACAGATTGAGAACTACTTATTTATCCTCATAAAAATATGGACGAACCACCTCTGCCCCTCTCTCCTGTTAAAGATGTGGAAACTGAGGCTTGGGGAGCTAGGGGAGGGAAATTCATAAAAATAATGTTAATAGCACATTGGTGTGTGAGTTTGTATTTCATTCTGACAGTGACCCTTTGGGGCAGGGATTAATATCCCTCTTTTACAGGTGAACAAATTGAGGCTCAGAAATTATGTAATTCGCTGAAGGCCCCCACAGTAGTGAGAAGTCACCCACAGGGGAGAGAAGACTGTGCTCGGATGAGGGTTAGGCTGTGTTGGGATTTGGGTCTTGGTTCTAACCTCTGGCTTGTGCAAGATCCAACTAGTATGTCCCTTGAGGATCCTCTCTTTCTCTTCTCCTGTGTTCCCCTGGGCTTAGCATAGTGCTGGGATCTTAAAGGGCACCTGGAAATCCTGAGGGTTCGCATGGAACAAGTGGGACCAAGGAGTGTACTTTCCAAGCAAAACAAGCCAGGAGTTTGACCTGGTTGACAGGTGCTTCCTGTCTTCCTCCCTCCCTCGAGTATTTATTGAGCCCTGTGCCAAAGACACAAGACAGACAAGGGCTGTTATGTAGCATCCATCATTTGTCAGCCAATAGTGGGGCTTTGAATTAACCTGCAGAAGTAGGGCTGTGCTTTGTTGCTCCCTGTAAAATGAGCTGAAGCTGACGTGAGGAAATAGTTTTAGCACACCAGAGGGAAGGATGGTGACTGGTTTTTATTTATTTGGAAGGTTTTATTTTCTTCTCATCTGGGAAGTGGTGAGAGAAAAGGGATTTTATCACACTCATCCAGCCAAATGTGCTTCTGAACAGTGAGTCGTTTGGTGCCATGCTATTCAACTATAAATCCCCTCATTCGGTACTTTTTGAGCTCCTGCCACATGCCTGCTGCTATTCTAGATGATGGGGAGGGACACTTTAAAAATGAGGCCAAGTCCTTCTGTCCATGGCGACCTCAGTGATGAAGAAGCAAGTCATGGGTGGATCTGGAGGAAGAGTTTTCTGAGCATAGGGACCAGCAAGGGTAGAACCCCAAGATGGGCATGATCTCAGTGGGTTTAAGGAAGAGCAGATAGACTTTGGCTTACAGTGCCTGGAGTGGGGAGAGGATCAACGAGTGGGCAGGGGCCAGCTCACTCAGTGCCCTGTAGCCACGGTAAGACATTTGAATGGGACTCTGAATGGGGTAGGAAGCCAGCCATTGGATGGTTTTAAGCAGGAAAGGGACACCATCCAGCTTACATTTCCAGAGGATTATTCTGGCTGCTGTTGGGAGAACAGGCTTGTTGGGGGCAGGAGTGGGAGCCTGGTGCTGAATTAGGAGGTACTGAAGCAAACTCCCCTTGGTGGTGGTTTGAACCAGAGGGCAGCCATGGAAGTGGAGGTGGTAGCATTTGGCACCTACTTGGAAATAGGACTTGCTGATTAATTCACTGTGCTGGTGAGTAAAATTAGGAATTTTGACCCGAGTGAATTGAGGTACTGCCTCCTGAGATGGGAAAGGCTGAAGGAGGAACAGTTCATGTTCAACTAAATTTGAAAAACATCACCTACTGTATTTTCTTTTTGCAAATTTACAGCAGCATATTAAAGGTTCTGAGATGGCCTACAATGAAGACATCTGCTTATATTTAGTTAACCCACCATTTCTCAGACTTACTTGGCTAAGTAATTTAGTCTCTCTTTTCCTCAAAGAATGTATGATAAGATTCTTCAGCCTTTCTTTGAATAGCCCAGCGTAAGAATGTAGAACCCTCTGCCTCTCTGTCTCTCCCTCTGCCCGGGTTGGGAAAGTGACCTGCAGCCGTGCGGTGCTCTAACTTCTGATGCACGTGCTTTGTGCTCCCGTTCTTTCCGCCTTCAAACACTTCACCGCCGTCCTCTTTCATCTGACTCATATTCCTGCCTCCAGTCTGACCGAAGCATGTCTCCAAGCCAAATCCGAGAAAGCTTCAGGAGAATCTGTGCCACTCCCTCACCTACAGCTTCAGGCGGCTCCCGTCGCTTCAGTATGAATCCCCAATGCTTTACTATGGCTTCTCCATCAGCTTCACAGCATGAATTTCTGCCCACTTTTACAGCCTCTTTTTCACTCTATGTTCTAGCTAACCCGAGTTCTTCCCATTTTATATCCAAGGAGCATGGGTTTAGCGAACTGAAGTCACTTGCCTGCCCTCATAGAGCTAGGGAGTGGCAGGGTCTGACACCAGCCTGGGTTTGTGTGCCTTGAGAGCCTGGGCTTTAAACCACTACCCCGTGTACTGCTTCCCTTAAAACCAGGTTCTGGCCAGACTTCACATCAGGGGTATGGTTTATGGGTGTTCTGAAGTGTGAACATTGGTCGACCCTTCCAGTGCAAAGGAAGAGAAGGGAGTGTGCTTGCTTTGCAAAGAGGATGCACCTTGAAGGTCATGATGTCTTTGAAGAGTCTGGTTTGCAGGCAGATGTGGCATTTTCACTGATTCATAGAACAAGTCTCCTGCGTGGCCTCCTTCTGGAAGCCACTCGTGTTCTTTGAACAAAGTGCGGTGTGTGTACCACTGGTTTTGTACAAGACGGCTTTAGGTAGCACTGAGTGTTACATACAGTTGGATTGCATAGTTATTCTCCTTTCCAATGCTTTGCCTGCTGGTTATGGCAGCGAGAAAGTATTGGTTTGGCGGCAATATGTTTCTAACAGCTCTCTAATGTTGCCTGGTCTACCTCTGAACGAGAAAAGAAAGCAGATCTTAGCCTGAGAGTCTCCAGTGGGCAACGGCACCTGTAGAGAATTTAGGAGCGTCAGGGATCATGTATTTATTTTTTTTGCAGTTGCCTTGTAGTAATGGCAAGGAGTAGTGGTTTTCCATTTATATGCTATATGCTAGACTTTATATGTTACAGTTTTTCTAAGTAAAAAGATATGAGTCAATTTAATGAAATACATAATAGTGCTTGTGGGGTTCGGGGGTTGTTTTTGGTGAAAATTGTTTGGGTGGTAAAAGAACTGAAGTCTGCTGGATCAACATGGGGAACCAACTAATCAATGTAACTTCCGTTGTTCGAATCCTGTTGATGCTTCTCGGCCCAGTTCAAAGTCACCCTTGTCGTTGCTCAATAAATATGTGTTGAATGAATGAATGAGTTCTTTAAGAAGTCTTCCTAGCCCCCTCCACCCAGAAAACTCATTGGACTGATTGGGCAAGCACTTGTTCAGTAAGCATTTTTGATACCTACTATGTGCCTGATACCAAAAGTGCAATAGCCATCGAGAGGCCAAATATCAGGCAATTAAATGAGTGTATCGTGATAATGCTTATATTTTTATTGTGAAATTTGTATGGTAATGTAGACTTTTTCATGTGCAGCCCCCTTTTCCGTGTTAATTCTAACCTTAAAACCAGGGTCCAAGTGACATACCGAGAACATTAGAGAGAACAGAATAAACAAATGAGATGGTGATGCAACTAGAGGCGTACCGCTCAATACGGTAGCCCCCAGTCACATGTGGCTCTTGAGTACTCGAGTCTGAAGGGAGAGCTGCCTTGAGCATACATTACACACCCTGTCTTCTCACCTCCCTGCTGCACATCCAGCATTGAGCACGGTGCCTGGCCTGCTCAGTAAGTTTTCGTTAAACCCCATTGGACATGTCAGTACTCACGAAGGCCTATAGGGTTCTTCAACAGTCGGTCCAGTATCCAGTGTCATTTCTATCTCTTGGACTTTACTGATATTTCTTCTGTGCATCTTTGAGAACCTTATTTTTTATTTTAAGTGCCTCAGGTAATGATTTAATTTAGATGTTATAAGCCAGTTATTGCAGGTCAATTAAGTGCCATTTTATGATTTAAAACCTATTTATTCAGATTGACAGCCGTTAAATGTTTTTTTATCACGTCTTTTTTGTTAATATTTTTCTTTTTGTTTAATTTATTTTTGTTCAGTTACAGTTGTCCCGCCTTTTCCCCCATTGCTCAGCCATGCTCCATCCCCACCGCCCCGACTCCCACAGTCAATCCCCCCCATTGTCCGTGCCCATGAGTCCTCTGTTCATGTCGTTAATATTATTTAAAACTACTTTTCATTGTCTGAAACTTCATTTTACATCCATAGACACTTAAAATAAATCTTTCAGAGTCCAGATGACCTATTTTTTAAACATCTCTCTAGTTGCCCTGGCTGGCGTGACTCAGTTGGCTGGAGCATCACCCGTAGACCTGTAGACTGGTTTGCTCGTTTCCTTTGTTCTTTAGATTCTACGTAAAAATGAAATCACACTGGTATGTGTCTTTCTCTGATTGACCTGTTTCACTGAGCATGATGCCTTCTAGGGCCATCCATGCTGTCGCAAAGGGTAAAAACTTTTAACTGAAGTGTAACGTACAAAAAGGAAGTGCACGGATATGGATACAGACGGATGGATTCATGAGCTTGGCCGTCCAATCTCCTCCCAGGTTAGGAGCCAGAACCTTGTGAGGGCCTCCTCCCATTGTGGTCTCTTCCAGGGAACCTCACTTCTGCTTCCACGGGCTAATTTGGCTTGTTTTTGAGTTTTATTCATGCAGCTGTAGTTCATTCTTTTTTATTGCTCTATACTATTCCATGCTAAAATATATCACAATGGACTGATGATGGATACCTGGGTTGTTTTCCAGTTTGAGGCCATTTCGAGGAGTGGAATTATTGGGCGATAGGGTGTGTGCGTGTGTTAGTAGTTGATGCCAAACGCTTTTCACAGTGAACGTATCAATTTTCCTTGCACTCCTTGTATATGGGAGGTCCAGTATAAGGGGCTCCAAGCCCTTAACAACACTTGATATAGTCATTTTAAAAGAATTAAGCTCTTTGGGCACGTGTACAGTGGGCCACAGCAGACCTGTGGGCGTGGCCTACCGCTGGGTGGAGGAGGAAGTGAGAGGGCGCAGGCTGGACGGCAGGACTTCTGACGTGGTGGGTGGATGTGGGGATGATAAGCATCCTTAACTCCTTTTCCAGCTTCAACATTTCTTTTATTGACTTTAGAGGGTGGGTGGGGGAGGGAGGGAAGAGTGGGTGAGAGAGAGAGAGAGAGAACACTGATTCGTTGTTCACTTGCTTATGGTCGCGGGTTGATTCTTGCACGTGTGCCCGCCTACCCACAGCCTCGGGGAATCAGAAGGACGCTCTACCCGAACCTGCACAGGCCCCGTCTTTCACTATTATGTATGATGGTGTTTTGAGCTGCACTTTGTCAAAGCTGCTTCAGTTTGCTAAAATTAAACCATAAATGGGTATTTGACTTTTTCAAATCATTTTCTCCATCTATTCAGATGATTCTTTGCTTTTTAAATTTTTTTTTTGTTTTTTTATCCCTCTAGTGTGGAGAATTATAGTGATTTCTTTTTAAATGTGAAACCAACTTCGTACTCTTGGAATAAACCAAACTTGTTCAAGATATAATATCCGTTTTATGTATCACTGCGTTTGATTTGGTAATATTTTGCTTAGGAGTTTTGCGTCTGGGTCTGTGAGAGAGATTGGACTATAATTTTCTTGTCAGTTTTGGTATCTGGATGTTTGTGTGAGGGTTATGTTGACCTCAAAAAATGAATTGAGAAGGTGTTTCATCTTTTCATGTTCGCTAGTTAGAGGTTGTCTAAGCTCCATATCATTTCTTTTTTAAAACCTTGGATGAATTCACCAGTGAATATCTAGGCCTGGAGATTTCTTTGTGAGAATGTTAATTACAGATTCTATTTCTTTAATAGATACGGGTGTATTCAGATGTTTTATTTGTTCTAATTTTGGTAAGCTATATTTTTCTAGTTTGTATATTTAATCAAATTGTCAATTTCTATTGTCATAAATTTGTTTGTAACATTCTGTTGGTATCCTTCAAATGCCCATAAGTTCTTGCTTGATGCTTAGTAGTTTTATTAGCCTTTTCAAAGAACAATTTTGGGCTTTGTTGATTTTCTCTATTGCAAATTTGCTTTCCATTCGATCGATTTTTGTTTTTATGTTTATTATTTTCTCCCTTGTACTTTCTTTGAGTTTGGTTTGTTCTTTTTCTAACTTTTTGAAATGGATTTTTGTATTATTGATTTCCATTCTCTCTTCTTTTCTGAAAATATCCATTCTAAGTTGTAGCAGGTTTGTCTAGTCAGAGCTTTACCTGCTTATCACACCTGATTCTTCTTAATTTTCAAGTATGTTTTAAAAGATTTTTAGTTGTTATTGGTTAGTAGCATAATTGCATGTATATTAATAATATTAGTTCTTGAAATTTGTTTTATGACTTAGTGTCTCATCAATTTAGGTAAATGTTCCATATGCACTTAAAGCATGTACATTGTGTTATTTATTTTTTGGGTGCAATGTGTGATTTCTGCTGACTTACTCCTGTTCCACTAATCCTTTTTTTTTTTTTAGCTGTGTCCAGTCTGTCCTTAAACATTCTCATTCAAACAAGTCAAATTCACTGTGTTTTTAGGTCTTTATACTCCTGCCACTTTGCTTGTTTCCTTAGCTACTAAAAAAGGGTGTTAAAATATTCTATGGTTATGGATTTATCTACCTTTCTTGTTTGTTTTTTGATTTGTACATTATGCTATTATGTGCATATGAATGTAAAATTGTTATTTCCTGATGGATTAACCTTTGTATTGAAATTTCCCTTTTTATATCTAGTTATACATCTTGCCTTCAAGTTCACTTGACTTGTTCACGTTTACTGCCTTTCTTTTGGTTAATGCTTTTTTCATTTGCTTACTCCCACTTTCTTTAGTTGTTCATGTTTTGGGTGTATGTCATATAAGCAACATGTATAACTTTTATCCTACTGTAGTCTGATAAGCTAGGTCTACTAATTCACGAGTTTTGTCTATTTACATGTAACATAATAACTGATATGTTTGCTTTTATATCTATAACATTACTATATATTGTACTTACCCCGCTGTCCCCCTCTTTCTTGCCTTAATTTGAGCCAATGAATTTTAAAAATGGAACTAGTTTTCTTAATTAACCTTTTAGTTACACCTTCTTTTAGTAATTACTCTAGATAGGAAGATATAACCTCTTTATTTTCAGACAACCCAGGGCCTATTACACTGTAAATTACTGAGAGCTTTCTTTTGCCTTTTGTGTTTTTAATAATTAAATCTGCATATACTTGATGTCATAAGAAATTGTTGCTGTTGTTTTCAATATTCATTTAGATGTACTCATGTCCATGTTGTTTTTCAGTCTTCCCTGCATTTAGTCCAGGATAGTTTTCCTTCTGCCTCAAGGTCCCCTTTTAGTATTTGTTTCAGCTGCATCTGCTAGTAACGAACTCTCTGTGTCAATCTGTTTCATATACCAGGGTGGGCAAACAGAGGCTTACTGCTGTGAGCCCGTGAACCACAGAGTTTGTCCTTGTATTATTACTTATTATTGTGTTATTTATTTTTGTTACAACGGTAAACCTATGCTTTCCTCCCCTGGGTTCCGTATGTGTGGAATTCCAACTCGGACAGCATTTCCCTTCGCTGTTTTTGTGCTCCCATCGTGTCTGTTGAGAAATCAGCTCTCATATAGTTGCTTCTTTGAAGTTAATGCTTTTTCCTTTTTCTGTGTGCTTTTAAAAGTTTTTACATTTCCCTTAAAAGCTTTCCTTTTCCATTTGTTTTCAGGTTTCGTTATCCTGTGATGTACTTAGCCGTGCTGTTCTTTGTATTTATCTTACTGAGGTTCTCAGAACTTCTCGAATCTCTGTCTTCATGTTTTTACTCAGTTTCAAAAATTTCTTGGCTGTGATTTCTCCATATTGCTTTTTTCTCATTGCTCTCTATTTTTAATTTTGGGGCTCAAATCATACATAGGAGGTCTGTCAATATAATGAGAGTGGTTTGCAGGACATTGATGTGACCTGGCAGCCAAGGAGAGCGGACTGGAATGCACATGAGTGAACAATGGTGACTTCACTGTACTGGTCAGTGGGGGTGGTAGGTGCCACAGAGTGAGCATGTGTACTGTGTGGCCGTCACATTCAAAATGAGTGAGCGAGTAGAGCGATGAGTCTGCCTTAAATTTTGCATTAAACTTGAACATTTTTCTGTGGAAACTATTTGGATGATTCAGAAGACTTTTGGGGATGATGCAACGACCGCAGCACAAATAAAAGTGTGGCACAAATGCCTCAAAGACGGTCGAGAATCTGTCGAAAGTGATCCACGTTCTGGAAGGCCTGCAGCAAGCAGCACGCCTGAGATTGTGAACATGTACGGGCTGCGATCAACAGAGATTGGCGACCCCGGCGACACAGCCCTGCTACAGCCCAGATGTGGCGCCTTGGAACTTCTGGCTTTTCCTCAAACTAAAAGTCACCTTCAAAAGAGAAGAGATTCAGACCGTTGATGAGATTCAGGAAAATACAATGGAGCAGCTGATGGCAATTCCAACAAAGGATTTTGTCGAGTGTTTTGAACAGTGGGAGAGATGCTGGGAGAACTGTGTGAGGTCCTAAGGTGACTGCTTTGAAGGGGACTGAGGTGTCATTGTCCTCTGTACAGTGCTTCTTGTACCTTGTATCTTTAATAAACGTCTCCTTTTCAGAGTATGTGGCTGGGTAGTTTCTGGACAGTCCTCATATATTAGATCTTTTTACCGTATCTCTTAGGCATTTCTTTTCTGATTTTCCATGTCATTTGTTCTCTAGCGACAGTCTGGATATTTCTTCCTGACTTACCTCTTGTTTGGCTAATACTTTTTTAAGCTGTGTCTTATCTACTGATAAATATTCTCCTAGATTCTTCATTTCAGTGTTTTCAGGTTCTGGTATTTCTATTTGATTCTGTTTTTGTAGATTTTAAATTCTCTGGTGAAATTTTCTTTTTTCTTAATTATATTAACCTTGTTCTTTCCCCCCACCCCCGGATGGGCTTTTGCATTCCTGGTAAATTTTGATGGAATGTCAGACATTGTGTATAAAAAGAGTTCTAGATGATGTAGTGTCTTCTTCCAGGGGGCATGTCCCCACCCTCTGGCAGGCAGGGGCAGGTCACCTCTATCGGCTCAGGGACTCAGTTGGCCAAGGGTTGGACTGTGACCTCTGTAAGGCTCTGCCTGCCTGTGATTCACGCCTACCGCTCGGAGTCGGGGCTCCCAGAGGGGAACCTGCTGTTCACCAGAGCATTTCCTAGGGTTTGGTAGCCCTGACCTCCATCCGGTTTTGTGTCCCAGTATTAGGAGAACACCAAAAACTTCACACAGTTTTTCAACTGCATTTTGCTTTGATTCTAAACCACTCGCCTTATACAGCATAAATAAAGGGAAAATTGATACAGTGTTTTTGGATTACTTCTCATTACCTGCTGTTTTAGGGGGAGATATTTGGGACCCTCAACTCAGCCATGTTGACCTCAAAAATCAATGTCTGTCTGTCTGTCTCTCTTGTTTGTTTATGAAATCAATCAACATATCCTTGGATGAGGATTTTAAAAAATTTTACTATTTATCATCTTATTTAGTTTTTACATTACCTCTTCAAGGCAGATGGTGTTCCTATTTTGCAGAGAGCAAGCAATAGCCCAGAGAAATTATTTTCTCAGAGTCACACAGTTGCTGAGCACTCAGTCAATTCAATACCAGGCCTAAGTGGTCAAAAGTAACCCCAAATCTAGGACTTTATAAATACTTCTCACTCTTCTGTGATTTTTGCATCTTCCTCCTTTCTTTATTAACTGTTCAGTCTTTATCTGATGCTCATAGAATTCTAGGTTACATCAAGGGCTTTTCCTGGAGAAAATAAAGAGGAGAAGCTGACAGTTTCTTTTCAAAAACAAAATGACATGCCTTTTCTCTTTGTGTGGGAGCATTATATGGGTCAACCTAACCTAGATTGAGGTGTAAACTCTTTTTCCCCTCAAATGGCCCAGTGAGGAGGAAACATTAATTTGATTAATGAACAGTTGTTAACTTCATTTGAAAAGATGTGCTTAGTCCTGGCTGATGTGGCTCAGTGGATTGAGTGCCAGCCTGCGAATCAAAGGGTCTCTGGTTCAATTCCTGGTCAGGGCACATGCCTGGGTTTTGGGGCAGCTCTCCAGTAGGTGGCACTTGAGAAGCAACCACACATTGGTGTTTCTCTCCCTTGTTCCCCCTCTGTCTAAAAATAAATAAATACATAAAATATATATAAAAGATGTGCTTAAAGTCATAGCAATAGCTGTTATTTATTGAGCACCTACTATGTACCAGGCACTAAGCTGGGCACTTTACATACCTTCTCTTTAATCATCAACACATCCCTGGAAAATAGATACTATTAATTCCATTGTACAGATCTGGAAATTGAGACTCAGAGAAGCAACAAAATTTGCCAAGGGTCAGATCCAGAATTTGAACTTTGTGGACTTTCATAAAGACTGCTTATTTATGCAAACATTGCTCAAGGCATCAAGCCTGAAACACAGAAGGGGCTTAATAAATGTTATTTGCTTTTTTCAGGTTAGTGATAATATGCTGAGCTTCCCAGGAAAGAGTCCCAAAGTAATGCAATGAGGCTTCTCTGTGTCTTGCCAGGTAATGCAAACAGTCGCTCCAAATTGACCCCTTGGGAAATCCCAGAGGTTTCCAGCTACAACAGCTTCCAAGTGTCAGGTAAGGATCATGTTGGTCTCTGTTGCAGGCTCTACTCTGCGATTTGCCCCAAATACTTTCTGGTTGCAAATGTTACTGATCTGAGTTTATTTCCTGAGACACATTAGTTCCAAATGGCTGTGATATGAAAGCCTCATCCAAGGAAATTGGCCTCATGATGGTTATCCCCTGGGAAGAGCATGCTGCACATACGACTTTACTAATATAATGAAAATGCTGCAAATGCAATTAGCAGGCCTGGTTGGTGATTTTCCAATAATGATGTTTGCGGTATATTATTGGTTTATCTGTGATTGAGTTTAAGATGATCTGAAAATGCTAAACTGGTGTGAAAGTCACTCACGACTTTGGCTCCGGTGTGGGTACTCATGAACGAGGTGGGCTGATGACACTTGGACGTGCTGAGACTGGGGGATGTGTTCCTGGACAGCTGTGGCTTGTCCCTCCTACTCCGTTTCCTTTTATTCTGTCACTGGTAAAGTATGGCTTCTTCATAATCATCTGCCCTCTCCCACATCCCACCCCGAACCTTATCTATATATTGGCTAGCTCTCTTATTTCTCATACAAGCGTAATCTGTTTGAGGTATGTTAAAGTCATCTTTCTCAGTCAGGATAATTAGCACCTGCTGACATGAAAAACAAGCCCTTGTATCTCCGTGGTTGAGCATCACAGAAATTTATGTAAAGCCCCACGTGGGTCAGCAGAGGGTCTCCTGCATCTGGTGACTCAGGGGTCCAGGTTCCCTCCATCCTGCGGCATCATCCTCTGAACACTGACCTGTTGGGAGACAATTCTCCCTGGATTTCTCAGGTTCTTGTATGGTCTGGGCCTCCCCAGGAACGGCAATGACAGGCTGTATTCAGGGATGATTGTATAACCGACTACAGAGAGAGAACCTCTTTCTTCCTGGAGAGATTCCGTGATAACGAAGTTCTCTTCTCTTCCTGGAGGGTATTTGCTTGCCTTCTAAGGCAATAAACCTCGAGACACCTTCCCCGTGTGCCAGAAACTTTTCCTTACTTTCCAGGGTAAGGAGTAATCTCTCTTCAGACGGGAGGATGGGCAGCTTACCAGCAGCTTGATAGAAACTCAGCATCCCTCAAGTTTAAGGTTCTTCTTCAATGGTGCCATAATCCAAGCAGAGCAAGGCCAGACTCTTCTCACTCTGTGCTGTTATCCAATGTCATTAATGCACATCCTTCTGTTTTCCCATCCAAACTGCTTCTGAAGGGGCTATGATGGGTCCTGAGCAAAGCAGTTCCAGAATGCAGCAGAGAATTACAATGAACTTTATGGGGTGGGCAAAGGACCAGTTACAGGTCAGGTAATGGTGAGGGGACACGCTCGGCACTTTACTCTCAGAGTTACTAGATCTCATTAAAATTAATGCTCGGCCACTGCGTGATTATCAGTGTAATTCTTCAACAGCGAGCGTACTGGGAACTTGCAAATATTACACTGTGGCAAATTTATTATTTTAAGGATGTCTGTGTTGTATCATAAAATGCAGAAGATTTCTTAGTAAGCCCAGTCAAGTCCACAAATATTTTTTCGAGTGCCTATTTCATGCTGGGCGCTAGGGATACATTCCCTCTGAACAAGACGCCGTTGCTGCCTCAGAAGCTCGTGGCTGAGTGAAGAACTACTTAACTGCTCTGCAGAGTCGAACTTTCTCGTATGAGGGCCAAGTTACAGGAATAGACATTCGTTCTTAAATCCACCCTGACTCCTGCAGTGAGTATATGCTCACGATTACCCACCTACTTTGTTCTGTAAACGGTCCTTCCTCTTTCCAGTGCCGTTCCTCAGTCCTCCCCATTTCCTTCTACCTCTTTGGGATCCACAAGCTCCTTATTACCTGAGCGGGGACTGTGCTGTTCAAGACGTCTTTGGTTCCAGCTGACGGACACCCAATTCAAGCTGGTTCAGATCCTAGAAGGGATGTTCAGTGGGTTATATGAGTGGATGTCAATGAGAGCTGTAGGCTCAGCTGCAATAAGGGGCTCAGGTGATGACATCAGGACTCGGCCTCTCCCTTCTCCATCTGTCGTTTTCTCGTATTTTGGCACTTCCCACTTGTTGACCCCGGAAGCTCCATTCCTCATTATCTTTGCAACCCAAATCTTGCAGATGAAGGAATTCTATGTACTAGAGCGTTAAAAAAATGTCTAGGATTGAATTAATCACTGTGACTGGGGCTGGGGGAATATTTTGTCCAGATCCGGGTCATACTGTATTTTGCCATGTATAATGTGCACTTTTTTTGCCCAAATTTTTGAGGGAAAAATAAGGATGCATATTATATATGAGTATAATGATCACATACCATGGGGTATAATAATCCCATGCATAAGCACATAAAAACCGTGGGTGCACATTATACACGACAAAATATGGTAAGTTATGGGCGGAATTGTGTCTCCTTCAAACTCTTTTGTTGAAGTCCTAACCCCAGTGCCTCATACATAATGTGACTCTTTGGAGAGAGGGTCTTTAAAGAGGTAATTAAGGTTAAATGAGGTCATATGAGTGGGCCCCGATCCAATGTGCCTGGCATTCTCACGAGAAGAGGAACTTAGGACACACACACACACACACACAGAAAACCACGTGAAGACACAGGGATAAGATGGATGCCTGCAAGCCAAAGACAGGGACCTCAGGTGCAGCCAACTCTGCCAGCACCTTGATCTTGACTAACCGCCTCTGGAACTGTAAGAGAATTTCTGTTGCAGCCCTGCCAAACGAATACTCAGACTCAGTCTTGGGGTTGGGGTGGGTCTGTCCAGTGCCCCTTGGAACCGGCAGTAGAGGAGAAGTGGTCACCCACAGAAAACCCTAAGAGTGTTGCCACAAGGAAGAGTAAGAGCCCGGTCTGGGGAGACAAAGGACAGATTGTCTGCCACTGGGTCAGATTCATAATTACTGGTCATTCACTGTGTGCTAGGTCTTGAAAACATCTTATGTTTATTAACACCCCTATGAAGTATGAACTGTTATTTCCCTCGTTTTACAGATGAGAAAACTGAGGCTTACACAACCTGACTTACCCAAGATTATGTAGTAAGGAGCAGAGCCAAGATTCACATCCACACCTATCTGGCTGCAGAACCCCAGCCTTTTCCCACTATACCCTTCCAGAAGTAATGACCGCTAGTTTTAGATGCTCTTCCTTTTCTGTTCCCAAGATTGGAAAGGCTCTGAGACATGAGAAGAATGTATGTTAATATGCTAATTAAGGAAAACTCACAGTCTGCAGAATTCACAAGTTCCGCTTCAGAACTGTTTCTGATATGGGCATGCCATTGACCTATTTGAGTTAATTAGCATTGAAGAATAGTGAAATATTTGCTGTTATTCCTCAGAATTGGGTGTGGGGAGACCCCCAGTGACCTGTAACCACTCCAGCCCCGACTCCTAAGTCCAAAGACTGAACTTGAAAGCCTTAGCAAGAAGACAAGATGGAGAAATTCACCAATTCATCTGCTTCTGCCTTCTCTAAACATGTGTTTACTATGCTTTCTGCCCTGTGATTGGCATGGCAAGTGTCACCTTTATCTGAATCAGGGCAGTGAAATCTACAGCTGAACAAGGGAACTGCCCTGGATTTTTATAAACAGGGTTTCCAGTTTGAACCATGCAAGCTGATGTTTGAATGTTTTCACCTGGGAAGCAAATTCAGAAAATATTGGATCCATACATGGCTATTGTATTTTTTCCAAGCAGGTCCAATATTTCTGTTGAAACCATCTGGAAACCGTATGCATAAACCCTGCTTGTGTTTGGCAAGACTCATTGGTTGTAAGGAAGGGCAACCCATTCAACTAGTCCACAAACAAAATTGCAGAGGTCCTCGTCATTGAACATTTATCATTTGAGTCCTTGAGGTGATGAAGTTGTATGGAAACTTCAATTACTAAAAATTTAAACAATTAAGCAATCCTCCTGGTTTAACACGAGCATGAATCCGTTCTTTTTTTTTTTAATCATGTCAACTTCCTTGTGGCTCCATCGCCGAAAGAGCCCCTGAAGTTTGAATGCCCCTGAATGGACCGGTGAGTCCCGTAAAGAGAACCCGTCTCACCCCCACACTCTGACCCTGGTGCATATACAACATAATCCCGCTGCCAGTGTGTCACTGGAAATCTCTCCCGAGATGCAGGATTCCATGGAGTTAACAGCGGTTTTGAAACCCACTTAAAGAGCAGAAAGATCACAGCCGACCCGTGAGCATCTGGGGGTCTCTGAAGAGTCAGTGCCGTGTCCACCTGAACCAAAGCTTCAGGCACACCGGCTGTCGTGGTGGCTGTTCTGACCGGCCGATGCCTGTTTCATCAGTTCTGCAACATTTTGCATATCATCCCCAAAAGGGTTAACGGTTGAAGGAAAAAAATGACAAAAAAAGTGACACGGTGAACACTTCAAAAGAAAGATTTAAATATCAAAAGGTTCAAGAGGGCCGTAGGAACCGTGGCAGAGCCCCGGAATATATTTTTAATGACCTTTGTGCTGTCGTGCTATGAAAGCCAAGCCTGCAATGCTTGGGTTTGTCAGAAAAATTACACCACAAAACTTACTGCTTAATTCATTTTACTACTTAATTCATTTTTCATTATTCCTAGGAATTCTTGCATAGTTGAAATGGTAGCCTGCATTTTGTGTTGATAAGCTTTAGTTCATTTTTCAGGATGCAGTTCCAAGTCAAACCCCCTTCCCCCCTTAATTTGCTATGAAAACCAGGCTCAGCATTAAGTGACTTACTTCAATAAATGTCCTCCACCAGGACTGACCAGGGAGGTAAGTCCCTCCCTCCTTTTCTAGGGCAGCTGCACGGCCTTCCCCGTGGACTTGCTGCCGTGACCATTCACTCCCTCTCCCTGCTTCTCTCGGCACGTCTGTGTTCTCTCCTTGTTCGCGGCGTACCTCCCAAGACATCCACGTTGTGTGCGTGTGTCTGCCCTTCCCAGCCCTAGTTTTTGGACCACAGGTGACCCCTGATCCAAGGGCAGCTGTAGGCTGGCCGAGGACCTAGACTTTATAAAAGGGACATGAGCTGGGCCAATCAGATTCACCCTCAGGAGTCTCTAAGAAATATGGTCGGACTTTGGTATCATGCTGACGTAATAGTAGATGGACACAAACAACATAGAGATCACGATAGGCCAAGTGTAAGCTTCAGGAGCAAGAGGGATCAATCCAGCAGGACCAAGATGGTAACTCAGGCTCCTGAGTCCCCACCCAGTATACTTGCACCATGTCAGTTACCGCAGGCAGCTTCTCACCCTTCTCCTGGTGACAATACCCCAGTGTTTCTCGGTCCATACCGTTTGGGTGGAACTGAGTCTGTCCTTAGATCTAGGGTCAGCATGTGTCCCAGGCCTGGTCAGTCAGCTCATGAATGTGCCCTTGGCCGTAAAGGTTGGTTAGGGGACAGGCATGCTGCCCAACTTGGGCTGATAACAGTCAGGAGAAGGACTTTGGTGTAAAGAGTTAAGGAAAGAGAACCCAGCAGGACGTGCGTCTGAAGCTCATCCTGTTGAGGATTGAAGCCCCCTGAGGAGAGCAGGACCACGAGGCAGAGAGAAAGTAGGTCCTGCTGATGATGTTGGTGTTGCTGGGTCCTGCCAGGCCTGAAAGTGGAGACCCCCTTAGACTTCCAGCCAGCATTTCTTCCTTTCGCTTAAGCTACTGTGAACTGGGTTTTATGTCTGTCGCTACCCAGAGAGCCATAACTGATACACCATGCATATTTGATTATGATAATAATCCCTCTCAGCCATTCCAAGATACCTTTCCAGCTTTAATCCCACCTGATTCTCTCAACAGCCCTGAAATGCTGGCAGGGCAAGGATCATCATCGTGATGAAGACTGCTGCCAGGTCTGCGGTGCTGGAGCAGCGACGTTCAGCCTTCTGCATCTCACAGCATACACAAACTAATTACTAAAGTTCTGCAGCACACCGAAAAATATACTTTTTGCCGATCTGACAAAAAATAGGTATAATTTTGATTTATTCACACTGGACTGCTATGGTTGTGTAGGCTGTTGTCATTGTTTGTTTTTATTTGAAAATCTAAGGGAAAAGAGGTCAGTGCCCCTGACTCAATAGTCAGGTATTACATGTTTTAAAAACTCTTGGGGTGCACCAGTGTGCCGCAGCGCACCAGTGGAAAATTACTGTGCTAGCGTGATGTTTTCTCAATCGCCGGGAAAATGTAGGGAGTGGAGATTGCCTTCTGAGAGTTAAATGGTGAGGTCGATATATTATAGATCAAAGCAGAGCAGCACACGTCCCCTTAAAGAGGCAGGACGCCTCCCAGGCCTGCAAGGCTTGCCTGTCATGTGCTTGGACAGATTAACATATTGAAAGAAAGACCATGGGTACCATTATGTGCCACAGGAACCTAGAGGACAGACACTTGCCAGTGACGACCTTGGCAGTGCAGCTACCGCAGCTGGTCCCCGTGGAGGGGGAGCCGTGATCTTCCCATAGCTTTTGTTTTAGAGAAAGGATTTTAGCTACAAGCAGTATACAAGCAGATTGGTAACTGTGGTCAAGTGACAGTGGCTGAAATTTCCTCGTCTCACTTCCCAATAAGAGGCAGGGTCTGTTTCCCTCCTTCTTGAATTCAGGCTCACCCTGTGGCTGACTTGGAGAAGGAGCGAAGTGGAAATGATGCCATGCAGTTTCTGAGGCTGGGCTGCAAAAGATCTGCAACTTCTGCCTGGCCACTTAGTCTGCGATGGTTATGATCCCTCGTGAAGTACCTTCCCTGAGATGCTTGCTCCCAGCCTTTTCAGTCTGCTGCCACTAACCATTTAGTGAACACACCCATCTCGCCTTGTCCCAATTTTATTCATCAGGAAATCGGATTATTATTTGTTACCCCAGGATGTTCTGCTTACCAGGAGAGGAGGTACAGGTTGTGCTGACTTTTTGAGCCAGTCAATAGTAATAGTAATTTCTTTTGCAAATGAATAATTTTCACACAGTGTATTCATCAGTTTCAAAGTGTGGCTCACGTGAGTCTAACCCTGAGGGATGATGCTGTCGTCAGTGTGTTGGGAAAGCCGGGTTTTCGTGTGTATAGTGATCTTAGCACAGTCACCCAGCCTTGATGTTGTCCCATAAATCTCTTGGAAGACAGCTTGCTGGTTCTTTCTTCCGGTGGGGACACCACTGATGGTTGAGAAGAGACATTTGGAATTACTGCTGAGATGAGAATGAGCAGGGCTGAGGGGCCCTGTTTCCTGCCCCTGCCTCCTGAATACACAGAAACCCTGGTGACATCACGCTCAGTCATATGGGGGTGTTTGACCTCATGTCCCAGATTTCATGATTCCATCCTGATTCAAAACAGTCTGTCACATTAACCTCGGAAAGTCAGTGTAATGGCAAAGAACATCAAGTCAGGCTGATCTCTCAGCTCTGCCACATATTGACTGTGAAACCTTGGGCAAAGTTGCCCCCTCTCCGAGCCTCAGTTTTCTCATCTGTAAAATGGAGACAGTGTTCAGACCTCCACCTTGCAAGGCTGCCGTGAGAATTGATGGGTGCAATGTATGTAGAGTGCTTGGCACAGGATCAGGCTGGAGCCGCTGCTCACTAAGCGATAGCTATTTCTGTTTTTACAGACCCTGTGTCCCAACCGGAGATCAAAACCCCTGGTCTCCCACAGCCATGCTGTCTGTCTCCCTGAAGGCCCTATTCCCATTTCAGTAATTTTTCAGGGAGTGTCAGTGGTGCACGACACACCACAGCTGCGTCGAGGAGGGATCGAGAAAAGAAATGTAAGACGTGCTCCCTGGGCTCAGAGAAGTAATAACCTGGTTGGAGAGGCAATACATAAACACATGAAATGGTTAAGTGACCGTGCACGACATACCAAGGTGATGGAGTGGCTGTCGGAGCACAGTGGAGGCTGCTTCTGTGCTGCTTGTCCTGCCCTGGCATGGTGGAAGTGGCTGTGGACTTACAGCCGGACAGACTTCCTCGGACACTCCCAACTCCAGGCTGGCTGGAGATCGCCCGCCGCCCCTTTGAGAGCGTTCGCCATGCCAGAATGCGTTGTCTGTTCACTGGCCAGTCTCCCCTATTACGCTGGGAGCAGTGGAGGGCACTCATTCATTTGTGGGTTCATTGAACAAAACTTAAAAAATTTCACATTAAATTTCTTGGGGTAACATTGGTTAATGACATTATATAAGTCTCAGGGGTGCAGTTCTGTAATACGTCATCTGTGTATCGCATTGTGTGCTCAACACCCAAAGACTAGTCTCCTTCCGTCATCATACATTTGACCCTCTTTACCCTCCTCATCTTCCCCCCACCGCTCTTCCCGTCTGGTAACCACCAGTCTGTTTTCTGAATGTGTTTGGCTTGCTCTTTTGTTGTTTTCTGTTTTATCTCCCACAGATGAGTCGTGGGTGGATCTTGAGAGTGTCATGCTAAGTGAAATAAGTCAGACGGGAAAGGTCATCGAGCACATTTTTACTGGGTGTCTGCCTTGTGCCAAGCACTGTTCAGGCAATGAGAACAGGCAGTCGTTACCTATATTCTAGAAAGCCTCGCAGTCCCGTCGCGTGGGAAGATAACAAATAAATACGTAGATGTACAGAGTGTTGGGTAGGTGGTAAACCCTGGGAAGAAATTTAAAGCAGCAAGAAGGAGTGTTGTTGACACGGAGTTGATGTGCCCCCCACCCCCCCACCCCCGTCAGGAGGGACTGGGTGATCAGCTGTAGAGTGTGGTCAGCAGACAACCCCCACCTGTTGGCTCCTTTGGGGCCTGCCTGAGCCACAGAGGGCCACCTCCCCCGAGCTTGCCCCTTTCTCAGGGTCACCGCCATTCTGCTGGGCAACTCCCTGCAGAGCTCTTCCTGGAGTTGGACGAGGCTTGTCGGACTCGGTGACAGTTTCAGCTCCCCCTTTTGCCCCATCCTGCGCCTACACTCCACATGCCGTCTCTGTTTATTTCCGGAGAACCCAGCATGCAACAAGCTGGTGGAGCATCGTGGCATGGGAAGGTCTTGCCAGGTGGGTAAAGTGTTCAGGGAAGGCCTCTCAGAGGAGGTGACGTTTGAACACAGACCAGGAGGTGAGGGCGTCAGCTCTGCAGTGATCTGGAGAGAGTGTTCCAGGCAGTAGGAATAGCAAGTGCAGAAGTCCCGAGAGAGGAAGGCACTGGGCACAATGGAGCATCATAAGCAGGGCAGCCTGGTGGGCTGAAGCCCAGGGGCCGAGGGTGAGTGTCAGAAATGCAGGTGGAGAGGCAGCCAGAGGTCACTCATACGGGGACATCCCTACCACGTATCGCTGGCCCCAGCACACAGTGAACACCTAATAAATGTCAGTCGAACCTAACTAGGTTGTCATTTCAGCTCTTCTCTCTCCCTGTGTCACCGAGTCACTTAACCTGCCAGCGCCTCACCTGTAATCGGTGGCAAAGGCAGGACTCCTGAGCTTAGATTTAGGGCTCTTGCTACCATACCATGTTCTCTTCTTGCGATTCCTTCATCCCACTCCCCTCCCTCCGGGGATGTGGAGCACACCTGGTCCCACCTCCGGCGCCTCAGCAGATGGTTCCCTCTAGGAGGGCGGTTGCTTTTTGGCAGCGTCCCCGTATCCCAGCGCCCCCAAGCTCCCACACTATTCCAGAAGCAGCCACACTGGGGCAGTGGGCGGAGGAAGTGGCAGCGCTGGGAGGGAGAGTCAATGTTCTCTCCCCTGATGATAAATAAACCCCACGAAGGTGTCCACACACGCTCGGGACAGGGTATTCCTTGGGTGGACCTTATTGCTCTGATAAAAGTGGCAATATCTGAAAATCGTTTTGGGTCCCCGGGAGGTCCCATTTCATGCCTTGCATGTGCCTGGGATAAATTGCTTTTGCAGCCTTGTTATATATAATTTAGGTCCTTATGGATGCTGGCAGGATGCATAACGCTTTCCTGTAATGCTTTATTCATTTGGGGGACGCAGAGGGCACCCACTGGGTTCTGCCCATCCTGCCTGACAGCCTGAAGGGTTGGTGTTGGGTTTGCCTGGAGAGAGAGGAGCCGGTGTGGGCTCCTCAGCTTTCCTGGGAAGCAGACCTGGCCAGGCAAGGGCCACTTGTCAGGATGAGGCTGCCACCGTGGCCATCACTGGCCAGGCTAGGAGCTTTGCAGGCACAATTTCAAGCTTCCTCACTTCCCCCTGGGGGATGTGGGGTACTCATCCCTTCATATGGATGGGTGAGGTTCAGTTAAGTTACGTGACTTGCCCGAGGTTACCTGGCCAAGCAGTGAAGAAATTTTCATGTCAGTCGGGCCGAGCTTTTCTTTACTCCTTACTGCTTGCGCCAGGTCCTTCGCGCACGTGGACTCACATGCGGTCTCTCAGCAGCCCGCTGGTGGTGTGTCTCCTTGATGACTTTATTCTGGACTTCGCCTCTTGGCTTCTCACTGTGGCAGGTGAGGAAGTGGCTCTCCTTTCTCTGCTTCCACCTGTGCCCACCTTCATCCGAGACACCCTGCCCCCCAGGTCTGTTATCATTTCTGTGGGACCCGTCCTTGGGGTTTATGTTCCCTTACTTACTGTAAATGGTGTGACCTGCTGGGCTGCCGTCCACTCAGATTACCTTCCCCTCCTGCAACACCTTTTGTTCTCTCCAAAGCAAATAACTGCCTGGCTTTTGCCTTGGTTTTGTTATCTGTGTACTTTCCACTAACTCGACACGACTCTTGGCCAGTTGTCTGAATCTCCTTTGAAGGTGTTTGGACCTGTCAGGGAGGAAACCTGTCATGTGTGTTCTGCCCAGGGCAGACTGAGGGTTTCTGCAGGAATCGTTTTATGTAAGACTCACGGTGGCCCTGGGAGGTAGGTACTGTCCTCACCATCATCCTTTCACATGTGAGGACTGTGGCTCTCAGAGAGGACGTTTGGGGGCCCAACCTCACACAGCAGTGTGTGGAAGAGGACCTGAGCTTACGACCGTGGGGCCCATGGCTCTGGGATGGACAGTCTCGGAGAAAGCCTGTTGAAATACCTCCTGGAACTAGCGAGTAACCTGCCCCTTGAAACTGCAGCTCCGATCTCAAGGCTGGGCCTGGAGCAGGACTCCGAGTACTGCCTGTCGAATGAACAGGCGAAGAATTTTGAGAGGCAGTGGGAGGAGGGCCCAGTGCTCCAGGCAGAGGACAGAGGAGCTGGGGCTTGGTTGGGTCACTATGCGTGAGTGACTTGACCTGTCTAGCCCCGGTCTCGTCATCGGGAAATGGAGCTGGGCATGCCTGCTTCCCCGGGGGTGTTTGTGTGCAGCCAGCAGAAGCCCGTAAACTGCATCGCTCGGGAACCTGTAGCACACTGCGCAGGTGATCAGTCACTACTTGGGAGGCAGATTT